>CAMQGK010000115.1:1432500-1477500 GCA_947000775.1 Pterois miles | reverse complement strand
AGCGAGAAAGGGGGAGAGAGAGAGAAAGGAGGAGAGAGAGAGAGATGGGGGGGAGAGAGCGAGAAGGGGGAGAGAGAGAGAGAAAGGGGAGAGAGAGAGAGAGAGAGAAGGGGGAGAGCGAGAAGGGGAGAGAGAGCGAGAAGGGGGAGAGAGAGAGAGAAAGGGGTGAGAGAGAGAGAGAGAGAGAGAGAGAAAGGGTGAGAGAGAGAGAGAGAGAGAGAGAGAGAGAGAGAGAGAGAGAGAGAGAGGAAGGGGAGAGAGAGAGAGAGAGAGAGAGAGAGAGAGAAGGGGTGAGAGAGAGAGTGAAGGGGAGAGAGAGAGAGAGAGAGAGAGAGAGAGAGAGAGAGAGAGAGAGAGAAAGGGGAGAGAGAGAGAGTGAGAGAGAGAGAGAGAGAGAGAGAGAGAGAGAGAGAGAGAGAGAGAGTCCGGTCCGGTCAGTGCTGGATGAGGAGCAGCAGCGTCCAGACCGAACCGTCCCCCTTCAGCCTTTCAGAGCAGCAGTCCTCCACAGAGACCGGATCTGAAGATGCCCTGACCGCCTCCCGGACTCCAGCAGACCCTGTTAGCTCCGCAGACCGACAGTGCCATTCAGAGACCGGCGGACAGCACTTTTAGTCGGGATGCTGTGGATGTGAACATGGGGTTTTCCTCCCCGCTGGTGGTGGATACGCTGCTGTTCCTTCTCCAGTCTCCGTCCAGTCCTCCCAGCACCGCTGACTGGTTTCCAGCCCGACAGGTGAGCGGGTGTGGTCCACCGGAGACCCGGCGGGCGGGTCTGGAATCCCCGGAGACCGCAGCCTCGGAACCCGCTGGGGAGCAGAGGACCTGACAGACAGGTGAGAATCCACGGAGCGGGCTGAGCCAGCAGCCGCTTCTTAAAGTCCCGTAGATAAAAGTTTTACTTGTTCACCAGCAGGGATGTGATCCACGAAGACCGACACTGACTGATTATGAGACAACTGGAGCTGGACACAGACTTTATAGTATCATTGATATTATTGATATTATTATCTATTGTTAGCAGTCTGTAGTAGAGGCCTAGTACTTGTTGTTCTTGTTTTGTGTCTCTTTATGGCTATTTAGTGTGTCTTTTTAGTTGTTTTCTGTCTCTTTGTAGTCGTTGTGTGTCTCTTTGTAGTCATTTTGTGTCTCTTTGTAGTCATTTTGTGTCTCTCTCTGTGGTCATTTAGGTCTCTGTGGTCATTTAGGGTCTCTGTGGTCATTTAGGGTCTTTGTAGTCATTTAGGGTCTCTTGGTCATTTAGGGTCTCTGTGGTCATTTAGGGTCTCTGTGGTCATTTAGGGTCTTTGTGGTCATTTAGGGTCTTTGTGGTCATTTAGGGTCTCTGTGGTCATTTAGGGTCTCTGTGGTCATTTAGGGTCTTTGTGGTCATTTAGGGTCTTTGTGGTCATTTAGGGTCTCTGTGGTCATTTAGGGTCTCTGTGGTCATTTAGGGTCTCTGTGGTCATTTAGGGTCTTTGTGGTCATTTAGGGTCTTTGTGGTCATTTAGGGTCTTTGTGGTCATTTAGGGTCTCTGTGGTCATTTAGGGTCTTTGTGGTCATTTAGGGTCTTTGTGGTCATTTAGGGTCTCTGTGGTCATTTAGGGTCTTTGTGGTCATTTAGGGTCTCTGTGGTCATTTAGGGTCTTTGTGGTCATTTAGGGTCTTTGTGGTCATTTAGGGTCTTTGTGGTCATTTAGCGTCTCTGTGGTCATTTAGGGTCTTTGTGGTCATTTAGGGTCTTTGTGGTCATTTAGGGTCTTTGTGGTCATTTAGCGTCTCTGTGGTCATTTAGGGTCTTTGTGGTCATTTAGCGTCTCTGTGGTCATTTAGGGTCTTTGTGGTCATTTAGCGTCTCTGTGGTCATTTAGGGTCTTTGTGGTCATTTAGGGTCTCTGTGGTCATTTAGGGTCTCTGTGGTCATTTAGGGTCTTTGTGGTCATTTAGGGTCTCTGTGGTCATTTAGGGTCTCTGTGGTCATTTAGGGTCTTTGTGGTCATTTAGGGTCTCTGTGGTCATTTAGGGTCTTTTTGGTCATTTAGGGTCTCTGTGGTCATTTAGGGTCTTTGTGGTCATTTAGGGTCTCTGTGGTCATTTAGGGTCTTTTTGGTCATTTAGGGTCTCTGTGGTCATTTAGGGTCTCTGTGGTCATTTAGGGTCTCTGTGGTCATTTAGGGTCTTTTTGGTCATTTAGGGTCTCTGTGGTCATTTAGCGTCTCTGTGGTCATTTAGGGTCTCTGTGGTCATTTAGGGTCTTTGTGGTCATTTAGGGTCTTTGTGGTCATTTAGGGTCTTTTTGGTCATTTAGGGTCTCTGTGGTCATTTAGGGTCTCTGTGGTCATTTAGGGTCTCTGTGGTCTTGCTGTGGCATGTTGGACTCGTGCTTGTCAGGTCGTCTGTTTTGATTTAATCCATGTTTACATCTAACGATCCTACTCTGAGATTATGACGTTAAACGTTACGATTAGGCCTGTTGAGTCAGAATCACATGATTTTGTTGACAATGAAACAGTGATACTTAAACTGCACAGTGAACTACTTGATTTCACATTCATCCATTCAAATATTCAATGGTTGATCGTTAATGATTTAAGAGGTAAACAGATTGACAGTTGATCAGCCAGCTGGATATTGACACACATTAGAAGGTTTTGAGATGCTTTATACAAACATTTTCATTACTTTTTTCAAACATTCGCTTAATTTTTCCAAAAAAACGAAACATCACTCATCACAATTGATATTTAGCCAATCAACATATATACATACATATCAACATGTATAATATTACAAAATCTGAATTTGATCCAATGTATTCATCTTAGTCTTGAGCATTAATGAAGAGTTAGAGGTGATTTATACAAATGAAGGTCCAGAAATCAAGAGACGTTTAAATACAGACAAACAGTGAAAGTTAAGTTAAGAGAAAGTTAAGCATTCTTTCAAATATTACAAAACACAAAGTACAACCGGTCTCTGAGTCAGAGGAACGCCTCACTTTTACTTTTACTTCCTCCAAAAAGCCAACAATTGTAATTTGTGAAGACGAGATTCGATTTGTGGCCAGTTTCATCCAAATTTGCAGTGCAGGAGTAAACCTCATTAGGAGCCTCTCAAATGGGCTTGATTAAAATTAATTAGGGTAATTCCCAAGTCCTTAAAAGGTTTAGGTCTGAGTTTTTCCCTTGTAATAACACATCCCAAATGTAGGCCGTATCCATACAGAATGATTCTGTACTCCAGTCAAAGGACTTCAGTACTTATTTCTAACATAAAAATAATGATTGGTAAAACTTTAATCTAAACAGTGTCCAAAATTAACTTTTTGACTCACCAAGGTGACTGGTAGATGAAAAAATCCACTGGCCTGGCATATTTTTATCGGCCAAAATAATAAAATGACTTATTGTGTCACATATACATTAGTTTTAGTACATTTCTTTGAGATAATGAAGTATTACTTTATGTTGAATGCAGACTTAGAGAAGAGACCAGAGCAAAATTTAAAGCCAATTAATTTGAATATATTTACAGTTAACTGATTCCTGCCTGAATACTAGGCTTGAATACCTTGCTGACATTTCATCAGGTTATCAGGTCATCAGGCTACCAGAGGTGGGACCAAGTCATTGTTTTGCAAGTCACAAGTAAGTCTCGAGTCTGTGCACTCTAGTCCTAAATAATTCATGATGCGCTCAAACAGAGCAACTGAAGCCAGCTGGTGCTCGGTAACGTAACGTTAGATCTTCATGGTTTTCTCCTGAAACTTGATTGGATGCTGTCAGATTGGTTCACATAAAGTAGATCTGGAGTCCAGAGTTCACTATTCAGGGATTTAGCAATAAACAATAGAAGTTTGCTCAGTTCAGTTTTGTCATTTAGTTTGGTTATTGTTTGTAGTTATACCTATTAAAGCTAATACACTACAATTCCCAATGTGTCCCATGTGACACCAAATGTGGATGTTGACATATATTAACTTACTTCTGTTAGGGAGCTTACATACTTAACTAACCCCTTAAACATAAGTTATGCAACAAACACACTTATCTGAACCCAAACTACAATCTTTATTTGAACCTCACCCAGTAGTTTTGCTGCCTAAACCCGTTCCCTGCAGGTGCACTGATGGCTTGTGTTGCTGGACATTTGTCGGAGAATGCACGAAAAAATAAGTTATGATATAATATGATACATATGAGGATGCGTTGGTGTAGAGTCAGAGCTTCATTCTGCTCAGAAACAGCTTCATCAGAAGCACCAAAACACTGACAGCTGTGCAACCAAACCCCAAAATAACTGCAACTTCAGATCCTTTCGGGCTGCCATGTAGGTCTGGAAAACCCTGAGAAGAGATTTGATGCACATTAAGAGACAAAACAGCCCTGTCTACTAAAAATCATGTAACATAATTTTCTAGGAGACAGAGCTGAATAGAAAGTTGTAAAAGGAACGACAGAGTGAAATGTACGTCTCAGATATACTTGTATACTCGCTGGTATTGGCCTTTAGCTGAAATTCAGTGTTTAAGATAAAAGAAGACGGAGGTGAGAACAGCTAGTTTAAGTGTGATACCACCCGGCCGCTATACAAAGAACAAACGGCTCTCAGCACCCTGAGACATTGAGGATTTCTCCCCAGGCTAATACTGAACACAGCAGTGTCAAATCTGCTATTGGATGAGTGAGTTATATAAAATCTCCTTGTACAGATCATCTCTCAAAAATACTACTGTACCTCTTAGCCCAAAATATTCCCTCTTCTCTGTGTTCCTTCACTATTTCAGCCTAAACCCGACATCAGCGTAACATCATCAGATCTAAACGTTATCGACTCTTCACAGGTTTCCTGCTGCTTCACCGCCCACACAGCCAGAGCTGTGGGAAGGACTGGACTCGCTCTGACACATGTGTGCTCGTATTCTTGTTTACTAAATGCAGCCTCACACCTTCACTCATGCGTGATTCTTCTGGGTCATCTCTCCTCCGACCCTGTACCCACCTCTCCATCCCTTCATCCATCAATCCATCTCAGTGTTTTCCATCCCTCCGTTTGTCAGCTTTACTCCGCTGAATAGAGCCTCATCGGCATGAGACAAGACAGTGGCGCTGTCAGAGTCTGTAGCTGTCAAACTAAACTAACATTAAGCAGAAGATGAAGAGTCCACGGCGATGGGGACAAAGAGAGATAAACGAGGCACATGCAGAGTGGATGTGGTGCTCAAGTCAGTGCCGCTTCAGACGTTACTTAAGATTAATGATGTTGCAACTGATACTGCAGCTCAGAGACTTTCTATACTCAGTGAGGTCTAAAACGCAGCGTTGATGCTCATTTTGTATCTGGAACAATCAGGTGAACCTGGAGCTGCTCGAAGTCACGCCTTCTGTGGGATGTTGTAGTGTGGGAGTGGAGGAAATTTAGTGAGAGATTACACAAGCTGCTGTAATAAACTGAGATTTGGTTGCTGATACAACAGATTTACTATATTTGTTCGGTTATGTGACCATCTGGTGAAGGTGTCGAGTCGAGTCACAGATTTGATGACTTAAGACTCGAGTTGACAAAATAAATAAAGACTTAGACTTCAACAGCAATGACTCGTGGCTTCACTTGGGCTTTTGACTTGAAAATACTTGCTACCTTCCCTCCCAAGCCCAAAGATTAAAAACTGTATTATTTACAAATTGTGTGCACAAAGACAATCAACTGTCCGACAGTGACGGAGTTGTTAGGTTGATGTGAGGGCTGTCAAAGTTAACACAATAACAATGCTTAAAATGTTTTTAATGCCACTAATTTCTTTAACGTATTAACGCAGCTGTGATGTGAACCTAAAGAACCCATTAGTGCCAACCGGGTCAGATTAGCTTATCTTGAAGGAGGTTAAATAACACTCCAAACATACACAATTTTTTTTGAGGAAAAGCTGTCATGGTCATGTCTAGAGGGGTCCGTTGACCTCTGACCTCCAGATGTGTGGATGTAAATGGGTTCTCTGGGTCCCCACCAGTCTCCCCTTTACAGACATGCCCACTTTCTGATAGTCCCAGTCAGTCTGGATCGAGTCCTAGTCGAGTCAGCACTCTGACACACTGACAGCTGTTGTTGCCTGTTGGGCTGCAGTTTGTCATGTTCTGATTGGAGCAGATTGTTGATGCTAAAGTCAGAACCTGGGAGGGTTTCTGGACCATATCTGCCATTGATTATTGTTGGTCATTGATTTCCAACTTTTTTTTTCTTGTAACATAAAATCAAATGAAATATGAATGAAACAAAATAAAATAAAACCAGATAAATGAATAAATGAATAATAAAAAGCCAACAGAACTGGGTAAAGATCAATATTTAAATGTTTAAATAGAGCAGCAGCCGCACCATTATATACCCTACTGGTAACCACATGGAAAGGACCGAACCACCTGTGGGGGAGTTTTACCGTTTATGTACACAGAGACAGATGACCGATGACTACTAAAACTGTATTTATCATTACCACCACCTGTATTAAGTAATTAGCAAATCTAATTAATCATATATGCTGTAGCTTCAGGAAAACACCAGACAAGAACAGCAGACACACTGAGCCTCCCCCTCTCCTCAAACATGGTGGAACCAGGAAGTAGAAATAGGCAGGAACACCTGGTCACACTGTTTTGCTTGTGGACCAGAAATCAGGTGAGTAGCAAGGTAAAAAAAAAAAAAAGTAATCTAAGTGTGTTAGCAGTGTTTAGTGTAACATCCTACTGGGAGTTTACATTGAAAGTGATGCATGTGTCAGAGCTTATCAGGTCCAGGGTTTGTTTTTGTTTGGTTTTGCTTTTTAAAATTTCTTTCACACTGCAAATCTATATCTGAGGCTGTGAATGGTGAAGTCCTCTCTGAGTCCAGTAATAGACCAGGAGCCCATCTGCTCATAGTCTCTGACTGTGTGTAGGACTGACCACAAACAAATCTTCCTCTGTTTCACAAGCACAAGCATTAAAGGTGCAAACGTCCACGTTCACGGCATTAATATATCAACAGCCGCTGTTAATGTAAAAATATAGAGGAGTAACGGCCACCTGAGTGGAGAATGAGGCAGCTCTCCCTCTGCAGTCGTAGCGATACCTATGAAAAGTACTGTGATTTATTATATCCCACAAAATAAATTTGTATTTAATGCACTGTGAACCAGGAAGTATAAAGAGAGGCAAACACTGGCACCAGACTTTCACCCAGCAGGCCACTGTTTGTTGTTAACTTCATAACATCTGTACTTCAGCGCTTCCAGACTGATTTAACCCAAACCGAGATCTTTTCCTAAACCTAGTGCGTAGTTTTGTAGCCTAAACCTGAACAAGTTGTTTCCTGTGAAGTTTTTGAAAACACTGTATGTAATAAGCCAAAATTGACACGTGCGTCACATGTTGCTGGACATTCATCGGAAAATGCACAAAAAATTAGGAATGACTTTTTATAACGTCTGCGTTCTATACGAATACGGTACCGTGCGTCCCACTGGTTAGCTAACCAACACCACTCAGCACTGTCTCATATGGCAGTGACCGCTGATAACGCCGTCCCCAATGACGGCATCACTGTGAAAGCATAGCGCCCGCCCACTGGGAGAGGTGCCAGTTCACCTCCTGGGCATTGCCGTGGTGCCCTTGAGTAAGGCAGTGACCCCCAAACTGCTCCCTGAGCGCTATGTAGCAGCTGCCCACACATCCCAACTCTAGGATGGGTTAAATGCAGAGTACATTTCACTGTGTGCTGTGTACAATGTACTGTGTGACAGTAAATGGTGGTAGTCTGAGTCGGTGTGTTGGAGGGTACTGCAGGTCCTTCAGGGATTGTAACACCTGCTACAGTCTGAACAGGGTCATTTGTTGTTTTTAAAAGCTTCCTCACCCTCACAGGCGTTTTCTCCTTCACATGTCAGCTGTGTGAGCATCTACACTCGTTTGACACCATAATCCCACTCCTGTTGGCTCTGTTGCAATTGTTAGGGCAGGACGACTAATACATTATCTTTAGAGTTGGTCAACGTCACATAATTCACAACGTGGCTGTACTCGCTGTCACTGGACCACAGCTGTAATGAGCCAGAGGAAATGAAGACACCTGTGTGGGTGAGCAGGGCCTCTAAAGTCCACCTGAGATGGTCTTCTACTCCCCCTGCTACACAAATGAGTACACAACAGTACACTACACTGGTGGGCTACAGGGAGACATTTCAGTCAGGTCACTTTTATTTGTGTAATTCAATATCACAAATTTGCCCCACTGGGTTTTAAAATCTGTACAGGATACAACAAAACCCTGCTGTCCTTTACAGTGTGACCCTCTCATCAGATGAGGAAAAACTTCACCAAAAATAAACTTTTAACAGGGAAAAAGAGGAAGAGATGTCAGGAAGAGCAGAGGAGGGGTCCCCTCTTGGAGATGCTGTGTGTGCTCAGTAAGAACATTACAACATAGTTGGTTTCATGTTTGTGACGTCGATGACGATGCCGTCGTCTCTGCACCAAACAGAGCAAATAACCTGTATGCAGCAAATAAGTAGAGAACACACAGAAAAACAGGACAGCCTGCGATGTTCCCGCTGAACAGGAAACATCTGTTTTGCCATTTAACAGAACAAATATTGACAAGAACACACAGGAAAACAAGCCTTCCTCCACCTCCCCTCCACTGTGTAGCCGCAGAGCAACCGCAGGGCAGAACATTTGCCCGTTTGCCCAGGAGACACATTACAGGAGCAAACTGCTCCCTGAAGCAGGAGAACATCGAGGTCCAATCACTGCAGCACACCGGCTCGAAGTCCAGCAGGACACGACCGCCGGCTGGAAAGTCCACGGAGGTTAACACCGTCCACGCCAGCATAGTGTTTCTAGAAATGTCATCCTTCAATGGGCCCTCGGTGGAGAAACTGCTGTACTACTGATGAACGCAGTATACAGTACTACCACGTACTGTGTTCCTCAGTAGTGTGAAACAGTTGAAGTGATGTATTTCTTACTACGTTAGACCAGACTGTAACCTTTAAACCAGCTCTAACTGGAACCATTACTGTAATATTATCTAAGAACAGAGCTGATTTAGTACTTTCTGTTCTGTTAGTTCACTTTATCAGACGCTGCAGGTTTAAACTATTTATTCTAGCAGCTCAGAGTGAAGTGAGACGATCAGGATCATCAACGAGGGGAGACGCAGATATCAGACATTGATCCTCAACATTTACTCCATCAACTAACCAGAGGACTGATCTCCCTCCAGATATCAGACATTGATCCTCAACATTTACTCCATCAACTAACCAGAGGACTGATCTCCCTCCAGATATCAGACATTGATCCTCAACATTTACTCCATCAACTAACCAGAGGACTGATCTCCCTCCAGATATCAGACATTGATCCTCAACATTTACTCCATCAACTAACCAGAGGACTGATCTCCCTCCAGATATCAGACATTGATCCTCAACATTTACTCCATCAACTAACCAGAGGACTGATCTCCCTCCAGATATCAGACATTGATCCTCAACATTTACTCCATCAACTAACCAGAGGACTGATCTCCCTCCAGATATCAGAGGAACGATCGACAACATTTACTCCATCAACTCAGAGGAGGAGCTTTATCTCCCTCCACCTCTCAGACATTCATCCTCAACATTTCCTCCATCAACTCACCAGAGGACTGCTCTCTCCTCCAGATATCAGACATCTGATCCTCATCATTCCTATCCTCCATCCTCTAACTCAGAGGACTGATCCTCTCCTCTACCTCTCATACATCCTCTTCCTCTCCTCCTCCTCTTCCTCCTCCTCCTCCTCCTCCTCTACCTCTCCTCTTCCTCTCCTCCTCCTCTCCTCTCCTACTACCTCTCCTCCTCCTCTCCTCTTCCGAGCATCTTACCTCTCCTCCTCCTCCTCTCCTCCTCCTCCTCTCCTCTCCTCCTCCTCCTCCTCCTCCTCTCCTCTACCTCTCCTCCTCCTCTTCCTCTCCTCCTCCTCCTCCTCTCCTCCTCCTCTCCTCTACCTCTCCTCTCCTCTCCTCCTCCTCTCCTCCTCCTCTCCTCCTCTCCTCTACCTCTCCTCCTCCTCTCCTCCTCTCCTCTACCTCTCCTCTACATCTCCTCCTCCTCCTCCCCTCTACCTCTCCTCTCCTCCTCTCCTCTCCTCCTCCTCCTCTCCCTCTCCTCCCTCTCCTCCTCCTCTCCTTTCCTCCTCCTCTCCTCCTCCTCTCCTCTCCTCCTCCTCTCCTCCTCCTCCTCCTCTCCTCCTCCTCTCCTCCTCCTCTCCTCTCCTCCTCCTCTCCTCTTCCTCTCCTCTTCCTCTCTTCTGCCTCTCCTCTTCTCACTCCTCTTGTCTTGGCCAAATCACTGCCTACTACTAAAATAGTTTGAGGTTGTACTACTGTTATAGTATGAGGTTGTACTACTGGTATAGTATGAGGTTGTACTACTAGTATAGTATGAGGTTGTACTACTAGTATAGTATGAAGTTGTACTACTGGCATAGTATGAGGTTGTACTACTGGCATAGTATGAGGTTGTACTACTGGTATAGTGTGAGGTTGTACTACTAGTATAATGTGAGGTTGTACCACTAGTATAGTATGAAGTTGTACTACTAGTAGAATATACTCTTGTGTTCATCCAGTAATGACGACATTACTGAGAAGAGAAACACTAGAAAAGGAACATCAGTGTCACAGAGTATCTTGGTTTATCTAGCTGTACTTTTACACAAGTAGAAGTTCTTGTACTTATCACTGAGAATGTTCCTCCTGTTACTGAAGTACTGAAGTACATGATAGGCATAGTCCGGACTTGATTGATGGTTTTGTTGCACGTTAATACGTTTTTCATCTCCTGACTGGCTGCGGTTTTGTTCCTGTGTTCATCTGGCTGGCTGTGATCCAGGTAGACGGTGACGTAAATCAAACGTGGTCGTCGCGGGCGCACCGGCTCAGCCGAGCAAACAGCATCCTGGTTCTGGCTTTTATGTGGCAGTCGGGATGAAAGCAGGAGTGAGTCAGTCGGTGTGTCGCGGCACCCTCGGGTGAAACCCAAAGTGAATGCTTCCGCTGTGAAAGGCTGGCTGGGTTCAGCAGTCGTATGCTTGTGTTTGTATTTCATCTCCTCGCCTCATCTACTGTCGGCGTGTCCATCAGTGACTCAGATTTATAATAGCTCTGTCTCCTCTCTGACGTCCCATAATTTTGGCTTTGGCTCTCAGATTAATGGATGTCAGCATGTTGCCAGCTGATTTT
This sequence comes from Pterois miles, assembly GCA_947000775.1. Classification (NCBI taxonomy): domain Eukaryota; kingdom Metazoa; phylum Chordata; class Actinopteri; order Perciformes; family Scorpaenidae; genus Pterois; species Pterois miles. The sequence goes on along the minus strand of CAMQGK010000115.1, from coordinate 1,466,234 downwards.
TTTCATATCCAGAGCCAGTGTAGGGACTCACTGAGACAGTTTACTGCTAAATGACGTTTCACCCAAGCCAAATCACTCGCTCTCCATTTGTTAATTGGAAACCTCTTGTTTTTTTAGCAGTGTGGTGGTGGGGTGATCCTTTTACGACAGTATGACGTATTCAGTCTAAAAGTGGGGACGTCATACACTTTTAGAAATAAAGATGCTATCTCCCCCGATAGGAGAACCCTTTTTGGTTCCTGGTAGAACCTTTTAGAAAGGTTCCAGCTAGAACTCAATATGTATTCTATTGTTCAACATACTTTTGAATAAGCAGCAGTATTCATCTTTTCAGATGCACTGAGCTGTAATTTACATCGTCACTTCCTGTGAACCTCCTTGCTGGCTAGAGACGTGTAACCATGGTAACGCAGTAACCTCATGTGACCAAACGAAGAGAGAATCATAGTCTGAACCAATTAAAATATATACAGCATATTATACCTAGCACAGTGCACTGCCAACCCTCCCGATTTTCTCAGGAGACTCCTGTTTTTCGTCGCCCCCCTCCGGTTTCCTCCTGTGAGACATTTTGGCACAGTGCGGTGTGTTTAATCCCAGTAGTTTCCACCCGGGCAATAATGGAGCTACACCACATGTAGTTTGCTGGCGGAAAACAGCAGTTTATGTTCGCGACACAGCGCAGTTTGAGCTCATGTCGAAGCTGTACACATCACGGCGTGCAGCGGCCAAAGTTGGACTTTGGACCTCCAGTGAGTGAGAGCTGGAGAGAGGTAACTGAACTCTGGGAAACTGTGGCTCAGAGGGTCGAGCAGGTCGTCCACCAATTGGACGGTCAGTGGTTTGATCCCCAGCTGCTCCGGTCACATGTCGCTGTGTCCTTGAGCAAGACACTTGACCCTAAAGGTGAAGGCATAGCCATCGGTGTGTGTGAGTATTTAGAATTGGAGCCCTCTCTGTGAGCGTCGGGTTCGGTCTCCGATTTAGACCAAAGCTTTTGAACGATATGCTGCTTCAGTGTTTATGATGGACAGCTTGTAAACCAAATAAAATATATTTATTTCACACTTTTCACAGACATAATCACAAAGTGTTTTACGAGATGAGTAGAGTAGAGAGAAGAGTAAAAATGGTGGTACCACTAAAGCCATGTGATTAATGAAAACACAATGCACAGAGAAAAGTACACAATGAATACATAAATGTATGCCTGGTACTTACAGGCTACTCAGATAGTTGTCTAAACAAGTCTAACCTCCACCTATACCTGGTGAAGCAAGCAGGTCAAACCAAGCCTGGATAACACACATTTAAATGTATGCTGCTCTTTCGCAGTTCAGTGGTCCGAGACAAACCCTCCCACTTCATTTACCTCATTACCATTACCACATTTCCTCCTCAAAGTTCCCATCTGGGACATTTCTGCAGACCTGAGATCGACATTTCATCGCACAAATAACCGACACACCCTGCCCAGCTGCTGAGGCTCACATGCAGACGTTCTGTGTGGTATTTATACTACATGAGGAGGATATGTTGGGGTTGTTTATACTGTATGTTACATAGTATGTTTCAGGAAATGCGTGGGATTTTAAAGCTGAAATCTGCTAATTGTCTCTCTCTGAAGCAGCAATTTAAACTACAGCAGCGATGGCAGACATCCAGAGTCCTGCTTGTGATTTCATTTCACCTTGGTGAGGTGAATGAAAATGTCTGCCAACAATTTACTACACCCTTCCACAAAGTGGAGAATGCTGTATATTTTCACGGGCACAAGGCTCGAACAGACTAATATAACATTATCTGCTGTTGGCTGGCGTGAGTATCACCTCGGACCAAAACCTGCTCAAGAGAAGTCAAACGATATTTACCTCACTGAGGTTTCTTTCTGCTGTTTGCCCAGCTAACCAAGCATCGACGTCAGACTCTTCTGGGTGCTGTGTGAGCCTCGTAGCTGACGTGGAAGAGGATGAACGGTGCAGCTTGTTAGCATTCACCTGCTCCTGGATGGATGCAGCTGTCAGAGCGCCGACCGCAGAGGTCGGAGCGTCGACCAGCAGAGGTCGGAGCGCCGACCGCAGAGGTCGGAGCGTCGACCCGCAGAGGTCGGAGCGCCGACCGCAGAGGTCAGAGGTCAGAGGGCCGACCACAGAGGTCAGAGCGTTGACCACAGAGGTCAGAGCGTTGACCACAGAGGTCAGAGCGTTGACCACAGAGGTCATAGCGTCGACCACAGAGGTCAGAGCGCCGACCACAGAGGTCAGAGCGCCGACCACAGAGGTCAGAGCGCGACCACAGAGGTCATAGCGTTGGAGGGTTGACCACAGAGGTCAGAGCGCCGACCACAGAGGTCAGAGCGTCGACCACAGAGGTCATAGCGTCGACCACAGAGGTCAGAGCGTCGACCACAGAGGTCATAGCGTTGACCACAGAGGTCATAGCTTTGACCACAGAGGTCATAGCGTTGACCACAGAGGTCAGAGCGTTGACCACAGAGGTCATAGCGTTGACCACAGAGGTCATAGCTTTGACCACAGAGGTCATAGCGTTGACCACAGAGGTCAGAGCGTTGACCACAGAGGTCAGAGCGTCGACCACAGAGGTCATAGCGTCGACCACAGAGGTCAGAACGTCGACCACAGAGGTCAGAGCGTCGACCACAGAGGTCAGAAGTCGGAGCGCCGACCGCAGAGGTCAGAGCGCCGACCACAGAGGTCAGAAGTCGGAGCGCCGACCACAGAGGTCAGAGCGCCGACCACAGAGGTCAGAGGGCCGACCACAGAGGTCAGAGCGTTGACCACAGAGGTCAGAACGTCGACCACAGAGGTCAGAGCGTTGACCACAGAGGTCTAGCATTGACCACAGAGGTCAGAACGTCGACCACAGAGGTCAGAGCGTTGACCACAGAGGTCATAGCATTGACCACAGAGGTCAGAACGTCGACCACAGAGGTCAGAGCGTTGACCACAGAGGTCATAGCGTTGACCACAGAGGTCATAGCGTTGACCACAGAGGTCAGAACGTCGACCACAGAGGTCAGAACGTCGACCACAGAGGTCAGAGCGTTGACCACAGAGGTCATAGCATTGACCACAGAGGTCAGAGCATTGGTGGGTTGACCACAGAGGTCAGAGCGTTGACCCAGAGGTCATAGCATTGACCACAGAGGTCAGAGCATTGGTGGGTTGACCACAGAGGTCAGAGCGTTGACCACAGAGGTCAGAGCGTTGACCACAGAGGTCATAGCATTGACCACAGAGGTCAGAGCATTGGTGGGTTGACCACAGAGGTCAGAGCGTTGACCACAGAGGTCAGAGCGTTGACCACAGAGGTCATAGCGTTGGAGGGTTGACGGGCAGAAGGAGGTCAGCGGCAGTCAGACAGTCAGATCATCAGGAGACCTGAGCTGGAGCTGGATCACATTTATCTCTGCTGAGTGAGCGACTGACCAAGTGGCTGCTCTGTTTGACTCATTTCAGTCGGACCGACTGACGCTCTCAACTATCGGATCTCAACAACTTCTCAGCCTGATTTTCACACTTGGTGACCGTTTTGTTACCACTCCATTATTATTATTATTATTATTATTATTATTATTATATTTATATTTATTATATTTCCTATGATATATTTATTTAGTATTTTAATATTTTCTGTCCTTGTTTTTGAGTACTTTTTAAAATATACAGTTACTATATGTACATATTATTGTTATGGTTTAGGTTATAATAATAATAATAATAACATTTTTTAAAATTTGCAGTTACTATCTGTTATTATGTGCATATTATTGTTATGGTTTATGTTTTCATTAGTCATGTTTCTTAAGGAAACTATAAAAGCATGTTCGTTAGCGACACTTTAGGTTAGTTTCGGACTGTCCTGAAAGTGCAGCGTTGTAGATGGGGGATAGGTGGTGCTACCACAGCGACTGTCGTTCACTGGTAACCACATCATGCCTAACAACTGTCGCTCACTAGTGGGACTCACACTGAAACTCCACTAACGAACTATTGTCTTAGGAGAATAAGGGGCGGACACTTCCTCAGAGGTTAAAAACCTGGGTCTAACTCCACTGTTGGTCAGACTAGTGGGGACTAGTCAGACTAGTGGGGACTAGTCAGACTGCAGCGTTCAAACTGATGAAGCCACTTGGGTAAGGGGCGAAACGTCTTCAGAGACAAATCTAAGTCCAGTTGCCTTCGATTCAGTTGTTGCCAGAATGCATGATGACGCTGCTACATATACAGTATATATACAGCACATTGTTATAGTCGGTGTATTCATTAGTTTGAAAGTTCAACACAGTCTCACGGCAGTTTAAGACGTAGACAAATTGAATCTATTTGATTTTTTTTTTAACTCTTTTTATTGTGATGCTCAGCACGACTTTCAGCAACATATGTTTTGTAAAATTTCTTACAAATGTCCAGCAACACATGATGTCTTTTCAAAATAAAACTACTTAGTTAGCTTAGTTAGATCATGGTTTGGCTTTAAATAACACCAGAGATGGTGTAACTTAATTATGGTAGTCATGTGATAAATAAATCACCTTTGGCTTGTGGTTTCACACGAGACACGAACACCAGTCTCCTGGGTGAAGGTCTGCTGGTTTTTGACCCAGCCATCCATCCACCCGGACCTCCTCTCTACACGGCGTTCACTGCGTTTTATAGTTACGTATGAATTGATTTTGTGCTGACCATTAAAAAAAAAAGTGAAATTTGTGTCTCTGTACAGAAATTAAGATAAGATAAGATAAGATATTCCTTTATTGGTCCCACAGTGGGGAAATTCACAATACATACATAAAATGTTGTTACTTTTTCACAACTTTTCACAGCTTCAGTTTGCCGTGAGAAGAGACTGTCTGTTGGCGAGGAAAAGCGAAGAAAATATTCTAAATATATCATACATTTAACCTGATATTTATTTTGGTTGATATTTTCTGCTGCACCCATCCACAGTGGGTTGACCTCACCGTCAGACCGGAGAACTGAAGCCGTTGTATCGCTCTCTTTAAAGCCACCAGACTCCATTCACAAAAACAGTAATTTTACCTTGCAGAATGCAGTATACATACAGCCCCTCTTCAAAAAATCCAAACTAACCTTTTCAGTTATTTCCAAACAGCTAATGCTGACTCAGCTAGTGCTAGCAGTCACATCATTCATAACCTTATTGATTTGCTTGCGTTGGTAACCTACGTCACTGCGCTTTGCTTACAGCTGAGCGGGTCCAAAAAGGCCACAGGAAAATCGACACAGAAACAACTTTGAGATTTCAGATTTTTATGCATCCAACTCTGTTGGTTGTGTATTTATTATCTTATTTGTTGTGAAAGCACTGTTAGAGTCAGATTTGCAGCATTGATGGGCTGGTATCTGACTTTGGGATGGTAACGTTGTGTGGGCTATTATGCCATAAAGATGCTGTCATGCACATAGATACAGCTGTCAAGTAAAACATCCTCTTTTGACCAGACACATGCAAAATAACTCCACCAGTCAGCTCTTCTCTGCTTGCTGAATTCCCAGTTCTGACTACACTGACGAAAAGGTGTTTTCTCAGTAGATTTAGAGGAGTTATTGCCCAAGTAGCTGCTCAGATCTGCTTCAAGGGTAGGAAAAGGTTTTACTCATCCACTTTTACCTGGGCAGGTTTTCCCGACGCTGCTCAGGGATTCAGCTCAGTGACCATCCGATCAAACCCCTGCCTCTGTGACTCCGAGGCATCGCTCCCTGTTTTATGTCTCAGGACCTTTTAAATGCACCAAACCAACACTTTCTTTTTACTTCCCCTTCTCTGGAACAGCTGCTCACACAGCTAGTAACGAGTAATTATGATCTTACTACCTTTGTTTACCCAGCTTAGAGAGAGAAACTACCGGAAACACCCCAGAACAAAGTACTCTGAATAAATTCACGATTACAAATTGAGGGTGAGTCATGTTGGGCTCAGTGAGCTGCTGTTGTGACGTCAGTGACGTATCTGGACTCGGCAGGAAGAATAAATTCATTCAGTTTAGTGTGTGTGGTAACAGTTCCTCCCGATTACTAACTGAGCAGTTTTATTACCAGCATCTGTAAACGTTTCCACCATGAATGTGGCTGCTCTGTCTAAACAACGTTGTAGGTTCTCTGTAGTGTAGATCTATAGCATGTAGAGATGTAGTAGTTCTGTCTACTGTAGATCTATAGCATGTAGAGTTGTAGTAGTTCTGTCTACTGTAGAACTATGGCATGTAGAGATGTAGTAGTTCTCTCTACTGTAGATCTATAGCATGTAGAGTTGTAGTAGTTCTCTCTACTGTAGATCTATAGCATGTAGAGTTGTAGTAGTTCTCTCTGCTGTAGATCTATAGCATGTAGAGATGTAGTAGTTCTCTCTACTGTAGATCTATAGCATGTAGAGTTGTAGTAGTTCTGTCTACTGTAGAACTATGGCATGTAGAGTTGTAGTAGTTCTCTCTACTGTAGATCTATAGCATGTAGAGTTGTAGTAGTTCTCTCTACTGTAGATCTATAGCATGTAGAGTTGTAGTAGTTCTCTCTGCTGTAGATCTATAGCATGTAGAGATGTAGTAGTTCTCTCTACTGTAGATCTATAGCATGTAGAGTTGTAGTAGTTCTGTCTGCTGTAGAACTATGGCATGTAGAGTTGTAGTAGTTCTCTCTGCTGTAGATCTATAGCATGTAGAGTTGTAGTAGTTCTGTCTACTGTAGATCTATAGCATGTAGAGTTGTAGTAGTTCTCTCTACTGTAGATCTATAGCATGTAGAGTTGTAGTAGTTCTCTCTACTGTAGATCTATAGCATGTAGAGTTGTAGTAGTTCTCTCTACTGTAGATCTATAGCATGTAGAGATGTAGTAGTTCTCTCTACTGTAGATCTATAGCATGTAGAGTTGTAGTAGTTCTCTCTACTGTAGATCTATAGCATGTAGAGATGTAGTAGTTCTCTCTGCTGTAGATCTATAGCATGTAGAGTTGTAGTAGTTCTCTCTACTGTAGATCTATAGCATGTAGAGTTGTAGTAGTTCTCTCTACTGTAGATCTATAGCATGTAGAGTTGTAGTAGTTCTCTCTACTGTAGATCTATAGCATGTAGAGTTGTAGTAGTTCTCTCTACTGTAGATCTATAGCATGTAGCGTTGTAGTAGTTCTCTCTACTGTAGATCTATAGCATGTAGAGATGTAGTAGTTCTGTCTACTGTAGATCTATAGCATGTAGAGTTGTAGTAGTTCTGTCTACTGTAGATCTATAGCATGTAGAGATGTAGTAGTTCTCTCTGCTGTAGATCTATAGCATGTAGAGTTGTAGTAGTTCTGTCTACTGTAGAACTATAGCATGTAGAGTTGTAGTAGTTCTCTCTGCTGTAGATCTATAGCATGTAGAGTTGTAGTAGTTCTGTCTACTGTAGATCTATAGCATGTAGAGATGTAGTAGTTCTCTCTACTGTAGATCTATAGCATGTAGAGTTGTAGTAGTTCTGTCTACTGTAGATCTATAGCATGTAGAGTTGTAGTAGTTCTGTCTACTGTAGATCTATAGCATGTAGAGTTGTAGTAGTTCTCTCTGCTGTAGATCTATAGCATGTAGAGTTGTAGTAGTTCTCTCTGCTGTAGATCTATAGCATGTAGAGATGTAGTAGTTCTCTCTACTGTAGATCTATAGCATGTAGAGTTGTAGTAGTTCTGTCTACTGTAGATCTATAGCATGTAGCGTTGTAGTAGTTCTGTCTACTGTAGAACTATGGCATGTAGAGTTGTAGTAGTTCTCTCTACTGTAGATCTATAGCATGTAGAGTTGTAGTAGTTCTCTCTACTGTAGATCTATAGCATGTAGAGTTGTAGTAGTTCTGTCTACTGTAGATCTATAGCATGTAGAGTTGTAGTAGTTCTGTCTACTGTAGAACTATGGCATGTAGAGTTGTAGTAGTTCTCTCTACTGTAGATCTATAGCATGTAGAGTTGTAGTAGTTCTCTCTACTGTAGATCTATAGCATGTAGAGTTGTAGTAGTTCTGTCTACTGTAGAACTATGGCATGTAGAGTTGTAGTAGTTCTCTCTACTGTAGATCTATAGCATGTAGAGTTGTAGTAGTTCTCTCTACTGTAGATCTATAGCATGTAGAGTTGTAGTAGTTCTCTCTACTGTAGATCTATAGCATGTAGAGTTGTAGTAGTTCTGTCTACTGTAGATCTATAGCATGTAGAGTTGTAGTAGTTCTGTCTACTGTAGAACTATGGCATGTAGAGTTGTAGTAGTTCTCTCTACTGTAGATCTATAGCATGTAGAGTTGTAGTAGTTCTGTCTACTGTAGAACTATGGCATGTAGAGTTGTAGTAGTTCTGTCTACTGTAGAACTATAGCATGTAGAGTTGTAGTAGTTCTCTCTACTGTAGATCTATAGCATGTAGAGTTGGAGTAGTTCTCTCTACTGTAGATCTATAGCATGTAGAGTTGTAGTAGTTCTCTCTACTGTAGATCTATAGCATGTAGAGTTGTAGTAGTTCTGTCTACTGTAGAACTATGGCATGTAGAGTTGTAGTAGTTCTGTCTACTGTAGAACTATAGCATGTAGAGTTGTAGTAGTTCTCTCTACTGTAGATCTATAGCATGTAGAGTTGTAGTAGTTCTGTCTACTGTAGATCTATAGCATGTAGAGTTGTAGTAGTTCTGTCTACTGTAGATCTATAGCATGTAGAGTTGTAGTAGTTCTGTCTACTGTAGAACTATAGCATGTAGAGTTGTAGTAGTTCTCTCTACTGTAGAACTATGGCATGTAGAGTTGTAGTAGTTCTGTCTACTGTAGAACTATAGCATGTAGAGTTGTAGTAGTTCTGTCTACTGTAGAACTATAGCATGTAGAGTTGTAGTAGTTCTCTCTACTGTAGAACTATGGCATGTAGAGTTGTAGTAGTTCTGTCTACTGTAGAACTATAGCATGTAGAGTTGTAGTAGTTCTCTCTACTGTAGAACTATGGCATGTAGAGTTGTAGTAGTTCTGTCTACTGTAGAACTATAGCATGTAGAGTTGTAGTAGTTCTCTCTACTGTAGAACTATGGCATGTAGAGTTGTAGTAGTTCTCTGTACAGAAGCCTCCTCTTGTCTTCTGCTGTGATTTTGCTTCATCTGCATCTCACTCTCTGTCTCCTTCTCTCTCCGTCTCTCTCTCCTTTTCTCTCTCTCTCTCTCTCTCTCTCATTCCTCCACTCATCTGTCATGTCTTCCTCCCTCATCCTGCTGACTTCTGCTGCTTCTCCACCTTTTGTTGAAGCGTTCTCTCCATCACATTATTGTGCCTTTGGGTTTGCATGTCTTATGTTTTTCCCACTGTCTCCTCCATTGAAGTCTTCCTCATCTGTTCACATACTCACCCTCTTCTTCTTCATCCATCCATCAACCTCCCTGTCTCCCCTCATAATTCCCGTCCTCCTCCTGTTTTCTGTGTTAGTTCTGTAGTTTGTCCTTTCTCTGTGACCTGATATTCAATCACCCAGCAGTCCTTTACCACAGCAGTACGTCTCGCTGTCGAACCTGATCTGTGCCTGCACCTCGTTCATGTAACTGCATTCAAGAAATATGTGGTGTGTTATTGTTATTGTTATTATTAGTGTTATTATGTTAACTTTGACAGGTCTAGTGTAGTAGTACTCTGTACTGCAGATCTATAACATGTAGAGTTGGTCTATAGTATGCGTGCTCTTTGCTGCTGTTACCGCTAATACAACTAGACCTGTGATTCAAGCCCTGCGGCGCACACACACACACACACACACACACACACACACACACACACACACACACACACACACACACACTCACACTCACACACACACACACACACACACACACACACACACACACACACACACACACACACACACACACACACACACACACACACACACACACACACACACACACTCACACTCACACTCACACTCAATCACCCAACAAAGTCCTTACCATAGCAGTATGCCTCATCGTTGAACCCGCAGTGTGTGAGTGTAAATCAGTGTGTGTGCAGCTGTCTCTGTGAATTAGTTTTCTCTTTACACCATGTCAGGGAGAAATAATGTGTAATGCACTCTCAGCAGATAACTGGTGAGGAAAACTGCTGTTTACTATACGGCTGTGGGCACACACACACATGCACAGACACACATGAACACACACAAACAGCAGCCTTTTTTTATTTGCTTTATGTAGTCAAAATGAAAATGCCAGGTTAGCATCATTACTCTTTGCAGGCGTTTAATTAAGAGAGTTTCCCCTTTATCTTCCCATCCCCCCGTCTTTTCTTCCTCATACCTCTCATTGTTCTTTGTGCTCTGTAGTTTCATTCACTGTCTTTTTTATTAATGTGTTTCCAGACTGTACCTTCTGGTTTATATGTATTTTATAACTCTTAGACTTGAGAAAGAGAATAAACAGCTGATTACACTGTTGTCAGGCTATCAAATAGTCCTTATCAGTTGCTATGAGCCCCATAGATGTGGGTCAGTAGGGACCTGCTACAGCCACTAGTAGGTTTTATCATCTGTTCACATGGTAAATCACAAAAATAGGTATGAACAAATACAACAGCCAATCAGCCCTTTGATCAGGCGAAAGCCAGGCATTTCCCATAATGCTCTGGGTCTTGCAGTCGGTGGAGAGTAACTGCAGCGCCTGGCTCTACACACAGAAGAACCCCAAGCTGCATTCAAACCTGCGACCCTCCTGCTTTGAGGTGACAGTGTTAACCACTGCACCACCGTGCAGCCAGTCAGCATCAAGTCACACTCAAATCTAACCAGCATGCATTGTGCTGCTGCGATCGCCAACAAGCCAGATGTCTTATTCGGCATTCAGTTGTGCTTAGCTCGCACAGCATCAATGGTGCTGAATTTTGCTGACAATTAGGCCTCCAACGACAATGTGTCTTACTCACGATTTTTCACCATGATGGTGACAGCCAAAAATCAAGATGGCAACAGCCAAAATGCTAAACTTGAGGCTTCAAATCCGTCGTTTACAAACCAATGGGTGATGTCACGGTAGCTACATCCACTTCTTATGTACAGTCTGTGGTCCTGGCGCTGAGTTTACCTGCTTGATGTGGACTAGAGGTTCACTAGGGGTTAATAAGGGGATAACTGCTCAGCCCACCCCAGAGAACAGACATTGGATGATTGTGCAATAATGTGTAAACCTCTGTTACATTAAAATAGAGTACATGCTCAGTGAATAGTGTAAAACTGTGTTTGTGGACGAGCTGAAGATATCGTCTTATTCAAACTCTGCCGGAGTGTGAAGCTGCTAAAGCTTTGTAGTGGCTCGTTTTGGTGGCTTATTTACTGGACAATCTGTTATGTTGTTTTTCATTCTTGTGCTGAAGCCAACTTTGAAAGTTTTTGGTGTTGATCTTTGGAAGCAGCTCATCCTCTTACTGAATAAGTATTATCACAGTGCATTTTGTTATGGATGGTATTTTATAGTGAATATTGGAAGAAACTGTTTCAATTATTTCCTCCCTTGTTCACGTACACCTCTATTTTCACCATAAGTCTTTTTCTACATGTATCCCTCCCTCTGTCTCTCCTCCTGTTTCCTTTTCCTCCAGAGCTTTCCCTCCACTTCAGTCCATCCTCAGCCCTTCCTCCCTCCCTCCCTCCACATCCTTTCCTTCCATCCATCAGTTTCCTTGGTGAAAGCCACAAACTTACGTGTGTTTGTAAAAATACAAACATAATCCAGGAGAAAAATATGAAGTGTAGTTGCTGATGCAGTTTCGCTGTGTTGGAATCTAATTTTTTAGGAGGCCTAGTTGCTCCTTTCTCATCCGTCTCCATCTCCTCTTCCTCCAGCTCCATGCTGTCCCCCCTCTATCCGGACCATGGCGGCTCGGTGGTTTGGCCCCAGAGTTCCTCCTGTTCCTCCTCCTCTCAGGGCCTCCACCGGCCGCTACGCTGCCACCCTCCTCCGATCAGCGGCAGCAGCGTGGGCCCCAACCCCACGTACTATCACGCCGTCTATGACGTCCGGGTGGAGCAGTACAGAGAAGTGCCCTTTACCGGGGTTCGGTCCGGCCGGGGCTCCATGTCCCTGGTTACCAGCAGCACCGACCCCACAGTCCCGCTGATCCGCCGGAGGGGAGGGGTGGTGGACCACCGTGATATCATCCTGGCCCACCAGGCGCACAAGCTGCACAACACACCGCAGGCCCGGAGGAAACAGTGGGAGTGAGTACACTTCACTTTTTATACAGTTGATAACAATATGAAGGGGCGAAGCTGCGTTTTTTATGGTGTGGCTGTCTCCTTGATAATTTGATGATGCCACAGGTTCACCTCATAGTCACTGGTTACAATATTCAAGCAAAAATTTGGCTTTGTCTCAATACTTTAACCAGCTGCCACTGGAGGCAGTTTCTGTGGTGAAAAATCGGGAATAAGCTGCTTTGTCATTGTAGGCCTAATTGTCAGCAAACCTCAGCACCGCTGATGCTGAATTTATCTGACATTAGGCTTCTTGGAGATGAGCCAGGTCTGTGCAGAATCAATCACCTGTAATTTTTGGCTGTCGCCATCTTGTTTTTTGGAACCAGAACTAACATGAAAGTACAATCGAACATTGAACAAGACATTTGGCTCATTGGCAATCGCAGCTTAATGCATGATGGTTAGATTTGTGTCTGACTTGATCAAGACTTGCTCTGACATCATGGACACATGAGCAGCGATAACCTCACGAGGTCGAGGCGGTGGCAGATTTTAGAGCCAGGTGCCACAGTCGTTCAGATCATGGTGGGAAATGCCCGACTGAAAACTGACTGGCTCTTAGTTTTGACAGCAAACACAACCTGTTGTAGAAAATCTGAACTTTCTGTGTAATTGAAATATTAAATGCTAGACTGTAGGTTATTAATCTCATGTTATGCAACGAAGGTTTCACCTGTTAACAAACATCATGTGTTGATGATAAATAATAATAATAATAATAATAATAATGAAGGTTATTCATATAGCACACTAAGTGCTTTTCAAGGTGGACATAAAAATAATAAAGGAAATTGTTTGACTTGACCGCAGCTTTTAGCCCCTCCCCCTGATGTTAGTCTCCGCCCCTTCTATTAGTCCCCGCCCCGTGATGTTAGTCCCCGCCCCCTTTGTTAGTCCCCGCCCCCTGATGTTAGTCTCCGCCCTTTCTGTTAGTCCCCGCCCCCTGATGTTAGTCTCTGCCCCTTATATTAGTCCCCACCCCTTTTGTTAGTCCCCGCCCCCTGGTGTTAGTCCCCGCCCCTTATATTAGTCCCCGCCCCCTGCTGCTGTCACCTGATTAGCAAGTAACATAATTGAAATTTCTTTGGAATTACTGTCAAATTACTCCAATATTTACCTCAAAATTTATCGAAAATTATTTTTACTGTGGGTGCATGCTTATTTAGTGAACATTAGAAAGACAGGACTGAATGTTGACCAGTTGTATTGTGTCATTGGAGTCAAACAAGGAGTAGATCTGGGAGTCGTCTGCAGAAATATTGATGGTAATTGCAATGTGGTATCAGCTAATCTGCTTGTGTCAGAACATCAAGGAGCACTTTCCCTCCACCTGGTTGAAAGGAGTATGTCCATCCCTCAATCTGCCCTCTTCCTGTTTCCCATTGAGACATTATTCATTATCCTGCACAACTCGTATCTCATACTGTGTGGTAGGCAACAGATAAGCTCCCTACAGGTTACCTAGAGACAGGATGAGCCATAAAACATAATTACTATTGTTAAACATTAATTGCTGTAATCATATCTGGGATCTAAGAGTCCTAACAAGGTCCCAGTACGTCCTAGCTAGACAGGATGTAGACAAGAGCTGGAAAGGAGGGTCTTATTAGGCATTTGACAACTATAAAATCTGTCTGACATTAAGCACTTTGATATGCAAGTTTTCAAGGCAGCTACTGTGATGGTTCTGGGTTTTTATATAGATATACAGGAGTGGTGTCTACCTGAGTCTATGAGATCACTGCATTAATCTATCTTTATCAACTGTTGCCTTTGTGAAGATGTAGAGGAGTGGTGTTTGCCTGGGTCTATGATATCAGCGTTAATGTGTCATCATCAGCTGCTGTATATGTGAAGAGAGAGGTGTAATGTCTACCTGGGTCTGTCATGGTTCTGGGTTTTTCTTCTTTCAGTGCATTATTAGTGCTGTAATTGTGATTTTGGTTTCTTGGACTTTGGGTTTGCTGTTGTATTAATTCATTCTAGGCTTCTTGTTTTATTTTGAAAGTCACTCATCACTTGTGCCATTTCTAGTTTTACTTCCTATCTTTGCCTGTTTCCTGCTTTTTGTGATTATCTGCCCTGATTTGTTCCTCCTGTGTGTCAGCTAGCACTCCTTGTGTATTTAAGCCGTCTTTTACCCTCACTCTTGGTCATATCTTTGTTTCTCTGCGTTGCTTGTCGTTGCCTCTTGTTGCTCTGCCTTGCTCTGCATTGCTTGTTGTTGCTCTGTGCTGCTTTTCGTTGCTCTATGTTGCTTCTTGTTGCTCTGCGTTGCTTGTCTTTGCTTGTCGTTGCTCTGTGTTGCTTGTCATTGCTCTGCGTTGCTTGACGTTGCTTCTCGTTGCTCTGTGTTGCTTGTCGTTGCTCTGCGTTGCTTGTCGTTGCTTGTAGTTGCTCTGCGTTGCTTCTCGTTGCTCTGCATTGCTTGTCGTTGCTCTGCGTTGCTTGTCATTGCTTTGCGTTGCTTGTCGTTGCTTCTCTTTACTTCTTGTACATGTTGTCTTGTGTCCTCTGGTTAGTAATTTGTTTTTTCGGTCTCAGTATAGTTTTTGGTGTGTTTTCCTTTGTACTTTGTTTTGGACTCCAGCTAAAGATATAAACTTGCTTATTGTTAAATCTGCCTGGCTTCCTGCATTTGGGTCCACCACTTAAAAGACATTAAATGCTGCCACAATGATCCCAGCAGAAGTTTTTTTTGCCTTGCTGGGCTTCCAGCTCCAGCAGTCTCGCTATCAGACTCAGCTCTTGGCCCCAGAAGCCAAGTCCCCTTTAAAAATGTAGAAGTGCCACGGCAATCTGTGATTGTCTATCTAGTTTTACGGAGTTTCTTGCTTTATCAGCCCTAATCAGTCAGTCGGCCAACATGCATGTTGAATTGGTGGAAAAGCCGTCAGTGAGAGAAATCTCTCTGATTGGCTGATCAGCTTCAACAAATCAGTGCAGGAGAAGAGAAACGGAGGTGAGGAGAGCAAACCAATGAGTAAAGTCAAAAGGAAAAACAGAAGGATCGTTCATCTCCATCTCATCAACACTTGGATATTTTCACCGCATCATGAACATCTGGAATGAAGCTAAGTGGTGAGAAAATGCCGCTTTGTTTCACGTATGAATCCTAATCTTGTATCTGCCGTCCTCTGTCTTCCTGTTTCTCTTTTTGAATGCTGAATACAGACTAAGATAAGATAAGATAAGATGAACCTTTATTAATCCCCATAGGGAAATTCAGTACCGCCGCCTGCTGGTGTGGAGAGTAGAGCATCTCGTTGGTCAAGACAAAGGCGCCATGAGACCTTATTTCTCTGATGTCAGTTCGCTGATGTCGAGCGCTGGTGAACACTGCTATTTGCAGATTTATCAAAAACTCCAGATTGATGAAGGTGTTGATGAAGGATCAGTTCCATCCATTTTGTGTTGTTAAAACAGCACACAGAGAAGAAGAGATTGGACAAAGCAGCTCTGTGATGATTTTACTCCACTGAGGGCCTTTTCCGTTTCTGTCCTTTGGGTCTGTTTCAATCCAACGATGCAGAGCTCAACGTTCATCCGATGGTAACGTAGCAGCCCAAGAATTGGAAGCTATAAGATTCATTGCAAGATCAATACACCGTGTCCAAATAGTGTGAGAGCTTTTAGTGCCAGCGTGATTCAAACAACTAAGAAGATCAATAGCTCTGTCTTCATTGATTGTACGTCTCTGAAAGACGTCTTATTAGGAGAATGTTTGCTTGAACAACACAAGCTTGCAGAGCATGCATACATACGTACATACAGGGCTGACATAGCCTGCTTATGATCTGCCATACCGACCTTGATTATGAGACAGAATTAACATCTTGGAAAAAAAAACAAACAAGGTAAGCAAATATATGTCTTGTAAATAAAACTGTTTGAATAGGCCAAAGATGAACCTGTAGCTTACTGGTCGGCTTATTTCTAATATATTTTAACCAGCTAAAGGTGAAATAGAACCATAGGTTATATTTTAATTGGACTTTGCCTATCTCATTGATCACTACAGTCTTAAAATTGGAGTTATTCTCTTCTCAGTTCTTGCTTTAAGCCTCTGAAAATGATGGTGGATCACCTGACTGGCAGTGACATTACTGTCTTTTGAAGGCTGTTACAGGTTTCAGATTTGAAGATAGTGGACGTCCAGTGGAGTCGTATGAATTTTGAGATTGTGATGAACCTGTTGATAGCAAACACGTCATGCTAGCGCAGTGGGAAAGGGGATAGATATTAGGGCTGGGATGAGTCACCTTTCTCCCGATTTGATATTGTCATGAAACTTGGGTGCCAGTACAATATGTAGTGTAATTTTTAAATATTGTGATTAAATATTATGATTGATTGTGTTTTTTAATACTAGACCATTGGAAAAAGTTGCATCCACCATTATCTACTTCTAGGGACTTTAACTTTGTAAAATCTCTGAATGAATAAAGTAAAAATGTTTGATTTTCAGCATGTCTTTAGTCAGAGATGTCCTGAAGTCAAATATATCGGGATCATTGTCAGGAATTATTGATTACAGTTTTTATCCATCAACCCAAAGTGTTTAGCAGGCTGGATTTAACATGGAGGGTGGAGGTCGGATCCACGCCCACCCTCCACCCTTTAATACTTTCTGAGGTTTGTTCTGGTTGACGGATACCGAACGGATATGATGTCATGTCACTCAGACTACCACAATAAAAGTGGTAACTTCCTTCTACCTCCACATAGACTCAGATGAAGGAAATCGATACTGACGTTGAAAAAACCAGTTTCAAAATCATAAAAAAAGAAATCCTGATCCATATGTGAATTGATAAATTATTGCTCTAAAGTTGATCTGTCTTTAGCCCAATGTCTAACACTGGTGTGTGCCGCGCGGCGGTGCCGCCGTGCTGTATGATTTCCATGTGTGCGCCACCAAGGACATTTTTTTCATAGCTGCTATATATAGTATGTTACCTAGAGTGGAAATTCATTTTTTTGTGCAGCATCTCTCGCAGCGAGTCACAGAAAACCACAAGTCTGCAGTTTTCTCTCTTGCAATCAAACTCCAGCAGCTGATGTGACTAACTGGCTTTCAAACAGAGAAGAGGAAGTAATCCGTGAAATGACAGTGAGTTTGGCTGCAGTGAAGGTATGCAGACTATTCACTCGATACCAGGGGTGTCAGACTCATCCAGTCCAGTCTGATGTCCGGCGGGACAGTAAAACACTGCGTATTAGCCTAGAAATACTCCTCCACATGTCCCCTTCCTGTCAGTGTAAAGAGGTACATTCTGAAAATGATCTCAATTAATGAAATCCAGCCCAAAATGTAAAATAAAAGTTAAGAGTTAATTATTCATTCTGACTTAAAAATTTGGAAAGTTAACTTAATATCTCATAACTTTGGCTTAATATGTCAAACTTTGGACATTATTTACTTAACATCTGGCCTTAATTCTCATAAAAAGTCAGAAATATGACAAAATATGTCAAAATTGAGCCTTGAAAAATTAAAATCACAGTTTTCACATTAAATATACATAGCTTTGAGTCGTAACTTTTAACTTTGACTCCCAAGTTTATGTCAAAAGTTTAACTTAATTCTCATAATTATGACTTTCTATGATGTCTAATAATGAATTTGACTTAAAATCTCATCATTTTGGTTTCCTATGACAAAATTTTAACTTAAATTTGGACATAATTCCTGTTGAAAGTAATAAATGTGACAAAGTGTTTCAGAGTTGAGCCTTGAAAAATAAAAATCTTTTCTTTCATTTTTAGGCATTGCTAAGTCAGCCGGTGGGCTGGACTGGACCTTTTGGTGGGCCGGTTCTTATGTCTGACACCCTTGCTCTGAACGTTACCTGGGCTGATCCTCTTACCGGCCTTTGACAGAGCTTGGCTTTTCCTTGGTCCTTGAGTCCTGATCCTTGAAACAGAGACGTTGGGCTGTGACAGGAGGAAACTTTATATTGCCTTGTTTTGTGTTTTGACAGACAAACATGCAGACAGACGGGCAGGCAGGCAGACAGACAGCTGCTGAGCCAGCTGCAGATCAGACCAGGTGTGTCAGCGAAGCCTGAGGGGCTGAGATGACTTTTATTAGACATGACAGGTTAAAACCCCTCTTACCCTGTCATGCAGTAGATCCATGGATGGAAAGATTACCGTTGGGATGGATGGATTTTATTACCCTCTGGTCCCGTGTATCTGCCTGCCTCTTCCCCTTTCTGTTTAATGCCCCCCTCAGACTCTAGGGTAATCCATGCCGACTCGTTGATCACTCCCACATGGCCTCAACTGGACCGGCAGCAGCGGCAGCTCACCTGGCGTGTTTTACTACCTCGGCTGCCTCACCTGTCTCTGCTGTCTCGCCGTCTCCGGTTCACCTCTATGAGTTCATTATTGGCAGAACACACAGACTCCCTGTGTTGCCAAAAACAGACAATTAATTAAAATAATTAAGATATGAGATGAAATGTGATCGCCAGGAGGGAAACTTAGTGTTACAGCAGCACACAAAACAGTCAAATAAAACTAATCAAGCTAAAACAGTTATTAATATACTGTACTGTATATAATACTAGAAGGGAGCGCAGACCTCCACCAAGACCGTTCTATAAGGGAAAAATAATGGGTTTGATGATGATCATGATTCTGATCCACTCCAAACTTTCATGGGTTTTCATGTTTCACCATCTACCAAGTCAGGTCAGTAGTTTTACTGTAATCCTGCTGACAAACCAAACCGAAAACATAATAATAGTGATTAACATCAGATTATTAACGTCACTAGTATAGGAATGGTACAATGACATTATATAATAAGAAATGTTTCACCGTCAGTAAAAATTAGGGCTGTCAAAGTTAAAGTGTAGTAGTAGTTAAAGTAGCTACTCTGACTATCAGGGGGTTTCTGAGCCCTTTACTCAACACTAGTGATCAATATCCAATCAATGAAAAATACAGAAATCTCCAAATGTCAAAAGTTTTTGATCCTAAATCCCAGCATGTCTTTTTCTCTGGTGTTCCTCAAGGTCTTGGTGTCTTAATGTGGTATTTTGGAGGATTATTGATCATTTTTGATCAATTCTCCAGCGGTTATGGTTAGGAATATCTTATCTTATCTTAAAAAAATGGTTCAATTTAGCACCAAATCTGTATAATAAATGGTATCAACCCAAAAATTGCGGCAACAACTCATGAGACCTAATAGAGCACCAGGATGGACATCAGGTACTAATATCATCATGTTCTAAACCCTTATACACTTTTACAATTCATTTTAAATAATTCATTCATTCGTTTATTTTTGATGAACGACGAGAACGTGACCCACAGTGCTGCATCTCAAATGAATCTTCAGGTTCCCTCAGAGGGTTAAAAGAATATCCTGGATTCGTAATTTACAATTTACAAACGTACCTTAAAAACAGGTGTCACAAAAACAATTGTTCATTCTGATTCAAGCGTAATCATTGACATGAGACAGTATAGTAACGTACTTCTCTCTCTTTTCCTCTCTATCTGTTGCTCTGCGATTCCCCCGCTCCACGTTTCTCCTCCTCTTTCTCCTCACCTCACCCCACACACTCCACACCTCCACACCTCCACACCTCCACACCTCACACACCCCACACCCACACCTCACACACCCACACCTCCACACCTCCACACCTCCACACCTCCACACCTCACACACCCACACCTCCACACCCCACACCTCCACACCTCCACACCTCCACACCTCCACACCTCCACACCCCACACCTCCACACCCCACACCTCACACACCCACACCTCACACACCCCACACCTCACACCCCACACCTCCACACCTCCACACCTCCACACCTCCACACCCCACACCTCCACACCTCCACACCTCCACACCTCCACACCCCACACCTCCACACCTCCACACCTCCACACCCCACACCTCCACACCTCCACACCTCCACACCCCACACCTCCACACCTCCACACCTCCACCTCCACACCTCCACACCCCACACCTCCACACCTCCACACCTCCACACCCCACACCTCCACACCTCCACACCCCACACCTCCACACCTCCACACCTCCACACCCCACACCTCCACACCTCCACACCTCCACACCCACACCTCCACACCTCCACACCTCCACACCTCCACACCCACACCTCCACACCTCCACACCTCCACACCTCCACACCTCCACACCCACACCTCCACACCTCCACACCTCCACACCCCACACCTCCACACCTCCACACCCACACCTCCACACCTCCACACCTCCACACCCACACCTCACACACCCACACCTCCACACCTCCACACCCCACACCCACACCTCCACACCTCCACACCTCCACACCTCCACACCCCACACCTCCACACCTCCACACCTCACACACCCCCCCCACACCCCACACCCCACACCTCCACACCTCCACACCTCCACACCCCACACCTCCACACCTCACACACCCACACCTCCACACACCCCACACCTCCACACCCCCACACCTCCACACCCCACACCTCCACACCCCCACACCTCCACACCTCCACACCCCCACCTCCACACCCCACACCTCCACACCTCCACACCCACACCTCCACACCTCCACACCACCACACCCCACACCTCCACACCCCACACCTCCACACCTCCACACCTCCACACCCCACACCTCCACACCTCACACCCTCACACCTCCACACCTCCACACCTCTACACCTCCACACCCCACACCTCCACACCTCACACACCCACACCTCCACACCTCCACACCTCCACACCCCACACCTCCACACCCCACACCTCCACACCTCACACACCCACACCTCCACACCTCCACACCTCCACACCCCACACCTCCACACCCCACACCTCCACACCTCCACACCTCCACACCCCCACACCTCCACACCTCCACACCTCCACACCCACACCTCCACACCTCCACACACCCCACACCTCCACACCTCACACACCCACACCTCCACACCTCCACACCTCCACACCTCCACACACCCCACACCCTCACACCTCCACACCTCCACACCCTCACACTCCCACACCTCCACACCCTCACACCTCCACACCTCACACACCCACACCTCCACACCTCCACACCTCCACACCTCCACACACCCTCACACCTCCACACCTCCACACCCCCACACCCTCACACCTCCACACCCCACACCTCCACACCCCACACCTCCACACCCCCACACCTCCACACCTCCACACACCCCACACCCTCACACCTCCACACCTCCACACCTCCACACCCCCACACCCTCACACCTCCACACCTCCACACCTCCACACCCTCACACCTCCACACCTCCACACACCCCACACCTCCACACCTCCACACCTCCACACACCCCACACCCTCACACCTCCACACCCCCACACCCTCACACCTCCACACCTCCACACCCTCACACCTCCACACCTCCACACCCTCACACCTCCACACCTCCACACCCCACACCTCCACACCTCCACACACCCCACACCCTCACACCTCCACACCCCCACACCCTCACACCTCCACACCTCCACACCCTCACACCTCCACACCTCCACACCCCACACCTCCACACCTCCACACCCCACACCTCCACACCTCCATACCACCACACCCCCACACCCCACACCCCACACCTTCACACCCCCACACCTCCACACCTCCACACCTCCCTACCACCACCCCCCACACCCCCACACCTCCACTGTCTGTGTCTGTGTGGTGGCGTGAAGCCACTCTCCTGTCCATAATGAACGTTACTGTACATACATAGTGATTCTTTTGTCCCCTTCGTATCCAGACACCAGGCTTCCAGCACCGAGTGGTCTTGACAAAGACAATCAATCTACTAACATCTGTCTGTTGTCTTCAATCATCATTTATTACAGGGACAAATGACTCTGCAGTAGTCACCGGTATTAATCGGCTCCAGCTCCGACCGGCAGTGATGGAAACATGACACCCGGGTGGACGTGCGGATGTTCCAGTGTGATGCTGTGTGACGCACATTAAAGTGAATATATAATAAATAAAATCAGCAGGGATTTGAACAGTTATTATAATTCATTAATGTACAAAACATGCAGTTAATATGTCCACATCAAAACCACCAGACTCCAGTCAGACAGCAGTCATTCTACTTCACTGTTCATTGAAACACACTTCATTCAAACAAGAAACAAAATAAAATTCATCACGTCCAGACGTTGGACGTTGCTGTGCTCACCCAGAGCGAGATAGCTCATCCTATCTTTACAGAGAGCAGATCAAACCTGTGAGTGTTCATGGAGCAGCTGCTGTTAGTATAGCCCACCACTGATTGATCCAAACTCTATTCAGAAAACAAGCAATTTAAAAGTTTTTTTGAGTGTCATCTTGCAGACAGACCCGACAAAGCATCCGTTCAGACTTTCTACAAATTGGCATCGTTATGTAGTTTTTTCAGCATTATTATGATCTGTTTATTGCAATTAAATCACAGCACACTCTTATTTTGTGTTCATATCACAGTAACAACATGTGGCTGCTAGATCCAGTCATTGCAACAGCACTTTGTGTGAAAACAGCTCACCGCCAGGGGATGTTATGCATCTTCTAGCTCAGTATAGTGTTGCAGCTCAAAGTCCTGCAGTCTGTACACCAGGGAATGAATTTAGCACCTGCCAAATAATTTAGCACCTGCCAAATAAAAGGCTAAATGTTGCTAAAATTATCAGGTCTCAGTCTAAAAGCTAGATACTGGTATCATATGAAACTAGAAAACCTAAAAAAAAAACTGCCTTACATTAACTTACACCCAGTTTTGGTGAGAAAAAACAGTTTTAAAGGGGTCCGTTGACCTCTGACCTCCAGATGTGTGGATGTAAATGGGTTCTCTGGGTCCCCACCAGTCTCCCACTTCATGATAGTCCCAGTCAGTATAACTGTGTTATTGTCACCTAGTCTAAATGGTGTATCTGAGTATTTCTACATACTGGGTCCCTGAACAGTCCTGAACCCCATAAACTGGGTCTCAGTGTAAAGCTGAGACTCTGGTGGATCAATGAGTCCAACTGGATCCATGTGTGATGATGTTAGTCCCCATAGGAGCCATTTCATTTCATTTTAATCTCTGAATGTAAAAAGTTTTTATACCAAATCAGAGCATCATCAAAATCACTTTAACTGAAAGTTAAGGTTGAATCCGTCTTCAGGTTCACCTTTTTTTTTTTACCTTAACCCTCCACCAAGATTTCATAAGTTGCTGGTAGAAATGTTCAGTGACCTGCTGAAAAAACGTGATTTCAGACCCAGCCGTACTCCCTCCATCCACCTCAACCACCTCCGTGACTTCTGGGCAGAACAAGAACGTAAAGCTTGGTGGAGTCGCCGTGTTTGAACGTAGAAACATATGTGGTAAAACTACATATGTGTTAGAGAGTTACTGTCAGAGAGAGAGTTTTAAACTGTCTCTCCGTCCGTCCGTCCGTCCGTCCGTCCGTCCGTCCGTCCCTCGGTGACGGTCTTTCTGTTGTGTTGTATTAGTGCCAGCATCAGTCAGTGTGTTTCGCTGGCTCGACGACGCCACTCTGCTGCCAGCTGTCCTTCTGCTTCCAGAGTGCACATCATTCATTTTAATATCTATCCTTCATCTCTCTCTCTCTCTCTCTCCTTCCACCTCTCCCCTCCATTCACCCAGCAGTCCTGTCCTCTCCTCCTATCTCCTCTCTTATATCCACTCTTCCTCTATCACTCTTACCTCTACTACCTTTTAACCATCCTTCCTTTTCTCCTTCCCTCCTCTGTCTCCTCCTCTTCCTCCTATCAGTCTGAGAATTAGTATTCTGAACATCATCTCCTCTGCTGTTTTTGTGATGAACTGATGTGACACTGTGCTTATGAAGCACATTGATGACTTTTTTTTCCATCCAAGGTTGTTTGGTTTCATTGAAAGTGATTTAGTTTCCCGCCCACCTCTGTTTCAACAGGCAGTTTGGGTTTATTTTATTTATCTCCACCGGGAGGTTATGTCTTTGGTTTGTCTGTTTGTCAGCAGGTTTACAGAAAAACTACTCACCCAGTTTCTAGGAAACTTGGTGGAAGGGTGTATCATGGGCCAAAGAAGAACACGGGGAAGTTTGATCCTAATCACGTGGTGGATACACGCATTATTTTCCTTTATATAAACAGCCTTGGTGGAGGTCTGTGCTCTGTGAGTGGCCTTCTAGTTAGAGCTGGGTGATATGGCCCAAATCTTCTAATTCGAATACGTCATTTCATATCTCAGTTACAATATACTGTATATCATGTTATAGCATGTTAACTGGTAATTAAGTCAAATAGTAGGGTTTCACCTACATATCATGTTTTTTTATGATTTTGAAATAAAAAAACAAAACAAAATTAAAGCCAGAGTTAATATATTTGCTTCATCTGAGTCTATGTGGAGGTAGAAGGAAGTTACCGCTTTTATTGTGGTAGTCTGAGTAACGTGTTTCTGTATCCGTCAACCAAAACAAACCTCAGAAAGTATTAAAGGATGGAGGGTCAGCATGGAAATGTGGAAAAATGTAATCAATAATTCCTGACAATGATCCTGATATATTTGACTTCAGGACATCTCTGACTACAGACCTGCTGAAAATCAGACATGTTACTGGATTCATTTAGAGGTTTTACAAAGTAAAAGACGTCAGAAGTATAGATTGAACTTTTCCCCCATGGTCTAGTGGTAAAAAAGATAATCATAATATTGAATCACAATACATAAAAATTGCAACACAAATCAAATCGACACCCAAGTATGATATTATGATATGTATGAATCAGGAGATAGGTGAATCGTCTCTACTCTATTTTTCTATACTCCAGTGTGAATTAAATACTTGACATTAGAAAAGCATTCAGCTTCCAGCTGTATACCGACTGTGTTTAGATGCATGAACACAACAACAGTGAAATCAGATTAAGACCATAGTTGGATGTAACGACACTGGGATATTCCCATAAACAAAATTCTTCTTTTTCAGTTAGTATGTGCTTGTTTTCATCAATTTAGACATATTTGTGTATCATAATATTTCATTATATGATCTTAGACAGAGAATGAGAGAAATTAGCTTTATTCAGTAGACTGAAGGTCAGTAAACTTGTGTCTGGATCATGTCATGATTACATTTGTCTCTTAGAAAAAAATACTAATTTACACCAAAATTTTTAATACATTTTCATTTTATTTATATTTTTTATGAACATCAGAGAATTTTTTTTTGATGAACTTAACTTCTGAATTCTGACATTCATTTTCCCACAGTATCCACTCTTGCGAAACAATATCCGCTGGAGCAGCCGAAGCATGATTAAAGCTCTTTATGGTTGCGTTCAGGGACTCGCAGCGCTCGTCTGGGGAGAGATTGTGGTCTTGGCATAATATTGAAAAAGTGAATAATGACTTGTGGTACAAACAAGAAGAATTTACTTATTTAACATTTAATGAAATGGTGATTGTTTGTCATCTAAACCGAAACACATGCAGGACTCAAACACTGCTTTCCACTTCAGATCTGCTTCCTTATAAATAGCATGTGGTTCAAAAACAACACTTCCTGTTGTCAGTGAGCACACAGTCCAGCTGTAATTATGGTTCTCATCAAAACGTAGCTGGAAAAACAAATTAGTATGATAAGAACATAATTTGTAGGAGACACGGTTAAGATTTGTTGCTCTGCTCTGTCACGTTTTCACTCTTCACACATGTAATTCAAAATGTCGGCAGTAGTCGGTGTCCTTTAAAGAGGCAAACCTGTCATAAACAAGCTGTTGCTATGATACATACATGAAGAAAGCGATGTTTGCCAACCACGTTCACGCCACTCTCGCTCACCACTAAAGCTGGTCATACACCAAACGCTTTTAGCTCATTTCTGGCCCCAATTTTGAGATTTCAGTCGGACCGAATTTCAGCTTCGTCTGGCTTTTCCTCCTGTAGGGGACCGAGGACCGGTTAACTCCTCCCAAATAATATCGCACATGTCATATTTATTTTCATTTCTTATGAATGACCAGAACAACATCACCCTCAGAGCTGAGCAGCATCTCAGATTAATCTTCAGGTTCCAGCTTTCAGATGATGTTCACCACTAATATGAGACATCTACTGTTGATCTGCTGTCTCCCCCTAAAGATCCCCTGGACCCCCTTAAGACCCCCTGGACCCCCTAAAAACCCCCTGGACCCCCTAAAAACCCCCTGGACCCCCGTAAGACCCCCTGGACCCCCTAAAGACACCCTAGACCTCCTAAAGGCCCCCTGGACCCCACTAATAAAAGACAAAAATGAGTGTATTGCGGGTCTCAGAGGGTTAAACGTTTCTCTTTATACATCACCATGCTCGGCTGCTCCTGCTGGTCTCCTGGGTTTGGTCATGTCCTCAACGCTCTGGTTCAGCAGCGTCAGAGAGGACGCTTGTTTGTAACAAGAGGCTGCTTTGTTCATCTGGAGAGGACGGTCTGAAATGATGAGGCTTCCTTTACAGAGGCCTTCATCTCTCATTTATCCCTTTCATCCAATTCCTCAGTGACTCACCCCACTTCCTCCTTTATTTCACCTCGATCTGCACACCTCCACACACACACACACACACACACACACACACACACACACACACACACACACACACACACACACACCTCCACACACACACACACACACACACACACACACACACACACACACACACACACACACCTCCACACACACACACACACACACACACACACACACCGCCACACACCCTCCACACACACACACACACACACACACCTCCACACACACACACACACACACACACACACACACACACACCCCCACACACACACACACACACACACACACACACCGCCACACACCTCCACACACACACACACACACACACACCCACACACACACACACACACACACACACACCTCCACACACACACACACACACACACACACACACACACCTCCACACACACACACACACACACACACACCTCCACACACACACACACACACACACACCTCCAGACACACACATACACACACACCTCCACACACACACACACACACACACACAGTGTGAGCGGGGAGTAGGAGTCTTGATGTGGGACTCTGCTGCCCTCTGGTGTTGATACCGATAAGTGATCAGGTTATCTGTGATGTGTGTTTGATTTGATGTGTTTGATTTAGTGTGTGTGTGTGTGTGTGTGTGTGTGTGTGTGTGTGTGTGTGTGTGTGTGTGTGTGAAGGTAATACAGGACTAAATGCGTTGTGCTGACACACACTGTGACGCAGGTGGACACCATGCCCACATACAGGAATCCATTTACAGTTTTTCTCAGTCGCTTTGGCTCATTTTTAAAATCAGTCTTCATATTCTCTAAACATTTATTATTACATTTACATTTATTACAACTGTTTGATGGGACATCAAATCTCTATTGCATGTCTGCAAAAGGTAGAAACTCACCCCAAACTCTGCATTCATGCTTCTAAAGCAGTTTTGGGGCAGTAAACTGGCCAAAACTCCTGCAATCTGCTTAAATATATGGCAAATTTTAATATATAACAAACTGATTGTTTAGAGAGTTGAACTGAGAAAAAAAATCTCATTCAAGAACTGAGTGAAAGCGAAGGAGAAAATCTGTAAAGATTAGTAAACCAGTTGGACGTCCTTTGCAGTTTAAGACAGTGATTTTCAAAGTGGAGCCACCAGGGGGCCTCAGCTAGCTGGAGGGCCAATGAGAGGATTTTTATCCCAAAAGAAAAATGCCTGTTGTTCTGAAAATACAAATTCTCCCTGCATCAAACAGGATCATTAGGTTTAAGAATAATCAATAATGGGCCATCAGAACAGGCATAGCACCACATGTCCCGCTGACGGGCTCATGGCTGCCGCTCTGTGCTGCTCTCGTCAATAACTCCGTCCCAACCCACTGTGTCCTGGTTTCTGTTCCTTTATGTCTCCAGCCTGATGTGGAGCTCACAGCTGATGGTATGTGGTTTGTTTTCATGGCCTCTATTATATATAATATATATGTTATACGGGGCTGCACGGTGGTGTAGTGGTTAGCGCTGTCGCCTCACAGCAAGAGGGTCGCAGGTTCGATTCCAGCTTGCGGCTCTTCTGTGTGGAGTTTGCATGTTCTCCCCGTGTAAGCGTGGGTTTTCTCCGGGTTCTCCGGCTTCCTCCCACCATCCAAAGACATGCTGTTTAGGTTAATTGATTACTCTAAATTGCCCGTAGGTGTGGATGTGAGCGTGAATGGTTGTCTGTCTATATGTTGTCTGTCTCTATGTGCCCTGCGATGGACTGGCGACCTGTCCAGGGTGAACCCCGCCTTCGCCCAATGCCAGCTGGGATCGGCTCCAGCCCCCCGCGACCCCTAACGGGATAAGCGGTTGACGATGGATGGATGATATATGTTATACTATATAAGTTTGTATTTAATGGTGTTATCAGGTTATACGTTTAAAAACTGCTCCTATGACCCCAGGTATACATTGTTAGCTCTGTCAGCACTTTAGCTGTTATTTACACTGTTTGTGCTGTTACCTTTAAGTAAAAGTACATAAGTATTAGCATGAAATACTTTAAACTTACTTTTTGGCTTTAATCAAGTCAGTGTGCTGGGTTACTTTCCACTACTGTGTGTTTGTGTGTAGTAATGAAGATATAGGGTCACTACTATCTGACTGCAGTACTGCATGACATCACAGAGTGTCAGTAGAGGACTGTCCAGATGAGTCAGTACTGCTACAGATACACAAACATCCCCACCACACTATTGTACTACCATCACTACTGTAGTACTGTACTGCCGCCACCACCACCATACTACAGTACTACCATCACTACTGTAGTACTGTACTGCCGCCACCACCACCATACTACAGTACTACCATCACTACTGTAGTACTGTACTGCCGCCACCACCACCATACTACAGTACTACCATCACTTCTGTAGTACCACCATCACTGTATTCTATAACCAGCACTACTTTACTACTCTACTACCATCACTACCATACTACAGTACTACCATCACTTCTGTAGTACCACCATCACTGTATTCTACAACCAGCACTACTTTACTACTCTACAACCATCACTACCATACTACAGTACTACCATCACTACCGTACTAGTGTACTACCAACATCACCATACTACTGTACTACCAACACTACTGTGCTACTGTACTACCATCACTACTGTACTACTGTACTACCACCAACACCACACTACTGTACTAACATCATTACTATATTACTGCACTACCATCACAACTATACTATAGTACTACTATCACTACCGTACTACTGTACTACCAACATCACCATACTACTTTACTACCATCACTACTGTACTACTGTCAAAAAAGATTGCTGGTCCCTTTGGTCTTACCGCGAGTCTCTAGGAGCTTTCGTTCCTGGGATATGGTTCTCGGGTTACGGTTAGGGTTAGGGTTACGGTTAGGGTTAGGGTTACGGTTAGGGTTACGGTTAGGGTTACGGTTAGGGTTAGGGTTAGGGTTAGGGTTACGGTTAGGGTTAGGGTTACGGTTAGGGTTAGGGTTACGGTTAGGGTTAGGGTTACGGTTAGGGTTACGGTTAGGGTTACGGTTAGGGTTAGGGTTACGGTTAGGGTTACGGTTAGGGTTAGGGTTAGGGTTACGGTTAGGGTTAGGGTAATGGGAACGCAAGGTCATCAAGAGTCGGGACTAAGTTCTACTAGGGTTCTTTGGGACGCGCTGAGAACACTGGTCTTTACCGTGAGTCTCTAGGTGCTTTCGTTCTCACAATATCACTATGTACTTTACATGGCTGGCAGCAATGTTAGGAGGTAAATCCACGGCCTGACCGATGTTCATCCTAGTTTTCCCCCCAACAGTCGATAGAGGAAGAGTGGCATAATGATTACTTTTCTATATGTGTAAAAACTTACATACAGTCTCTTTAAATGTTAAATGTTGTCATCGGAGTCACTATCAGTCCACATATGCAGAAATCCCGTCTAAAGCTGGTAGCTGGGGGAGATTTCGGATGTGAATACAGAGACGGTAAAGCTCTGCTGCAGAAAACGCCTCATTGCTCAGCAAATTCTTCTCCTGGATAAACAGAAGTTTTAGAAATCATTGATTCGTCCTTTATTTTAATGAGGAGGAATCCACCGGGAACGAGTCTGTTCTCTCTGAGGAGTGAACTGTGCACAACGCAGCACTTTAAACCAATACGATGGACCAAAACCACGCAGAGGGAAATGCATGTACTTCATGCATTGATACACACTGCCGTACTGTATTAAAACACTTAACCCTTTCCACAGCGTTATCCACCCACGTGATCAGAGATACTGACAGATAATCACAGGTCTGACCTTCATCGTCTTCCCGCAGTTCTACTCATCTGGTTAAATATCAGCCCAGTCGCACAGCAGTTTGTGAAATAGTCACAAAATTGAATGTACTGATTCATGAACATAGAAACAAATAAAAAATGTTTTGTTATAAGATAAGATAAGATGAACCCTTATTAATCCCCGGAGGGAAATTCGGGTCAGAATGAATTAGTTGGTAGGAAGTGAGGCCTATTGAAGGGAGACTGGGTCATTGGGTCTGGGGTATAACAATGGGGTATACCTGCCTTAGTGCGTTGCAGTTGGCTCAGTTTCGGCGAGTGCAGACCAGATTTTACTGCGTATGTGTTGTACCGCGACGATATGATGCACTGATGATGTCTGACATCTCCTCTTTCCACCCTCCTTGTTGTGAACCAGGAAGTATAAAGGCCCCCTGAACCAACACAAACTGCGCCTGTACTTCCAGAGTTCTTTTAAACCAAACCGCGATCCTTTCCTAAACCTAACTAAGTAGTTT
Organism: Pterois miles; assembly: GCA_947000775.1. Lineage (NCBI taxonomy): Eukaryota > Metazoa > Chordata > Actinopteri > Perciformes > Scorpaenidae > Pterois > Pterois miles. Next base: position 1,435,036 of record CAMQGK010000115.1, on the reverse strand, counting down.
AGTTGTCTAAGCCTAACCAAGTTGATCTTGTCCTAAACCTAAGTAGTTTTTGTCATGTAACTTCCATAGTTAGGTTACGGTGTTTCCAGAATTATTTTAATCCAAACCACAAGTTTTTTCAATCAAGAATCATTGACTTTTTCAATTCAGTCAAACTTTTCCAAAACCTAACTTAGTTTTGTTGTTAAGTTATGGCACTTCCAGAGTTAATTTGATCTAAACTCTTTTCTTAAAGTAGTTTTCTTGCCTGAGCCTCACTAAGTCAACCTTTTCCTAAACCTAACCAAGTAATTTTATTTTGAAAAGACTGGAGTGGAAATTGACATGCGTCACATGTTGCTGGACATTTGTAGAAAAAAGCACAAACAAAGTGAAATTCGTGTCTATGTTCATGAATTAAATAGCAGTGTTTTATGAAGTGCCATGAGACCGTGGTAGAAATGTAGAGTTGGTCTACATTTCACCGGAAATACAGTTTGAGTCCAGCACTATGAATCAAATAACGTTTTCTGCTTATATAGTGTTACAATGGAGGAGCTGTAAATCAAACCGTGGGCTCAGCTCTTGAGCTCTGGCCCATGAGGGGGGGTGAGGGAGGGGGGTGAGGGTGGGTGGGGTGGGGGGGGGTGAGGGGGGGCTGGCTGCTTGCTTAATGTACACCACTTCTATTAGAGCACATTCACATTGTGCCTTGTAAGGACAGGTTTGCATTTTCAGCAATTTTCTGTTCTGGTGGTTTAGATGTACTTTGAAAATTAAAGTGCGGCACATAAATGTTTGAAAATTATATATTTTTTTATTCTGTGGGGATAAAAGCCTTATTTTTTTCCTTGTGGTTGTGTGTTGTGTGCACATCTCTTAGAGGCTGAAATGATGGGCGAGTTGGTTGTGTTGTGTCAGCCCGGACGGCCAACACAGTCAGCCTATCAATTAGCTAATAGTCTTAGTCACAGCTATCTTCCTGTAATGACACAGCCCTTTCTCTGCTTGGAGAGAAGGCCTTTGTTGGATGGCGGTGTGTTTAGGGTTGGACGTGGCAATAATGGCAGTGGTGCAGATTTAGAAAGCCTTTTTGTCCTCTCACTCAAATTGCAAATAAAAGTAATTCATTAGTACCATTCATCAAAAACAGCAAAGTTTTAGTCCTTATGGAGGCTCACTGCATGTTTAATTTTTGTCCATCTGGGTTTAATTATCATACAGTTTGTGCATGTTTTCGTGTTTAGCTGTTGAGTTTGAATTTCAAGATGTTGGACTTTTCCACCAACATGTGAAACATCATAAGGAAGTTATTTATTGGCATCTCGTGCTCTGTGACTATTGATTCCTCTTATTGATGCTCTCTGACAGGTATGCATGCACAGCAATGCAATAGCGCAGGCTGTGCTGTTGAGTTTGTTTGGGACCGGAGACATTTGATTTCACTGTAGGTGTACATCCATGTGTGACAAATAAAGGATCTTGACACAGCGGAGAGGAAAGAAAAGCACTCAACAGCATAGTGCTAATAAACCTGAATGGATGCACCTTATTTTTACCTGACGATGCGACACTTTGAACAACAGATCTATGTTGAAATCAGCAGGAGGAGAGTTAGTAACGTTAGCTGAGTGCTGCTGGTTAAATAGCGGAGCTGCTACCGTTAATGAAGGGACCACTGAGTTATTATTAAGAGGCATTCAAGCTCTGCTCAGTAAAATTATGCTGTTTTTATATTTAACGTCCTAACACTAGCTCTAAACAGTTTGCCAAGATTTTTTTAATCAAAGCAGATATTTAAATAATTTAATCATTTGAATTGTGTTTTTATGTCAGTTAGCGCTATAGATGACAATAACAAAGTACAGTACAGTGTACAGCTCCCCAGGAGCAACGCTGTGATTCAAACACTGTAATTTACCATAATCATGTTTTTTTAATGTAAAATACATTGAACATTGAATGACATCAGATCTAAAATGTTATTCCTTCATTTAGCACAGAAAGGTGGCAGATAAACTTTCTGAGCGAGAGACAAAACAATGACGTACCTGCCACAGTGGCAGGAAGTAAAGAGGTCAATTATTGATCTTTCAGACCACACAGAGGAATGTCATGAAAAACATAAACATAGTTGATGGTTTTGATAAATGAGTGACTTTATTTTACAGGTCCATAAATGTCATTAATATTACTAAGTAGCCTGTTTGAAATTTCTTTAAAATTTCTGCCAAATTACCCCATTATTTACCTCAAAAATGATCAAAATTTGCTTCATTATATACACTATTTAATTATTATAATCTGCTGTTTCCAAATAAGCAGTAATAAAAACTGGTATTTTATTTGATACAAAGTTAACTGACTTTATTTCCATGTCTGCTGATAAAGAGATAATAATAAATGTGTTAAAACCTCCCTGAATCCTGACATCAGCCACCAGGCTACATTAGTGGAGACAGTCAATCACAATAGTGAGATTTGCTCCCGATCACAAGAGTCTTCTAGTAGATTTGGTTTAACACCTCTGATGAAGAGCAGCTGCTCCTCATCCTCA
>CAMQGK010000115.1:1417500-1430000 GCA_947000775.1 Pterois miles | reverse complement strand
CAGCTTCTTTTGACTTAGTTTAAATAGAGTTTCATTGAATTTCCCGGGTTTAATTTTTGCCCTTTGTTTCAGTTTTTTGTCACTAAATGTAATTTTTTCGACACTACTGCGGCTTATCAACATGGTTTTTTCCAGTGCCAAACCACCTCATCTGCCTTTACATGAGGTGTCAGCTTGACAGGGAGATAGCAAGTCAGCAGTAGAGGTCACATAGACATGATGTCCAGCACAAGCTGGGAACCTGAGGATTAGTCTGAGATGCATTTATTTGAGTGTGGCAAGTTGTTCTGGTTATAAATCAGAAATAAACATGGGTTGTTTTTAATTAATGTGTGTAAGCGAATATTATGATAGAAGTACATGATGTCCACGCTCAGGCTCTGTTATGTCTCATAAGTTGTTGCAGCAAGTTTTGGGTTGATACCATTTGTTCCACAGATTTGGTGCTAAATTTAATCATTTTTTACCACTGGAGAATTGATAAAAATGATGATTACACCAAGACCTTGAGGGACACCAAAAAGACATGCTGTGTTTGGGATCAATATTTGGAGATTTCTGCAGGAATTAAATTTTTCGGCGATTGCATGTCGAGTGCTTAAAGTAAAGTGTTCAGAAACCCCCTTATTATCAGTGTAGCTAGGAAAGACCCCATCCTCTGAATGCTCTAGGTCTCTAGTTACCAGGATGTAGTAGTAGTAGCAGTAGTAGTAGTAGTAGTAGTAGTAGTAGTAGTAGTAGTAGGTCTCTAGTTTGTGGCTGTAAAGTCTCATGAGGCTGTGATTATAAGATAAGATAAGATGAACCTTTATTAATCCCGGAGGGAAATTCGGGATTATTAAATTATCCTAGAGGTAGTAGTAGTAGTAGTAGTAGTAGTAGTAGTAGTAGTAGTATCCTAGAGGTCACCACAGGTCATTTTATACAGTGATCAATGGAATGGCTCCTATGGGGACTAACATCATCACACATGAATCCAGTTGGACTACATGGTTTTTACCTCAGACTGACTGGGACTATCAGAAAGTGGGCATGTCTGTAAAGGGGAGACTGGTGGGGACCCAGAGAACCCATTTACATCCACACATCTGGAGGTCAGAGGTCAACGGACCCCTTTGGACATGGCCAGTTTTTTGTCACCTTAATTCAGCCCAACTTTACAGTGTTATTTAGCCTCTTGCCTGACAAGGTAATATGACAGAATTTTTTGATTCCTTAGATTATATAGATTCATGCATTTGTACCTTCACTGTACCTCTAAAATTGAACCTGCTCGAGCCTCTAAAAGACCGAGAAGTCAGTTATGATCACTGGTTTCAGATGGTTGAAGTTGGTCACGGTGGGGTGATATTACCTGTGTAAACACTAGACTTATATTCACACAAAGAGCTGGGAGAGGATAGAGGATGAGTAACAAGACGGAGAACTTCAACATATCGTCCAACCCTAATGTCCAGGTTTGGACAAGGAAGTATAATGTGGGGAATAAAAACCTCTTGTCCAGCTGCATCAAGTACGTCAAGTGCGTCAAGTCCTTTTTGTTTTTTAAACTGTCCATCGTGAGTCCGACACTGTTATAAGAGTGCGATGCTAAATCGATGGAGGACGATTTTCATAGATGTAGGACTGTCTAAAAAACACTGCACCGAGCTGTCATTGTGGATTATTTCTGACATTTCAGGTGTGCTCACTTTCAAATATTACCTCCAGATAAAGTGGTTTAGGTAACCTGGATAACTGGTTGGCTTGTTGACGCCTGTCTGCTCGTCCGACTGCTCGTTGCCTCGGTGAGCTTTGCTGTAGTGATACTACCACGTCCCCACATCGCCGCTAACGACTGAGAGATGATGGACAAAACTATGAGAATAAGACTCAAGCCGTCTTCACCCAGAAGTTCCTGTTAACATTAAAGAGTTAAACACTGGATGAACAGTAGGGAGGTGTCGAGAGAAACTGACTGCTCCTCCTCCTCCTCCTCCTCCTCCTCCTCCTCCTCCTCCTCCTCCTCCTCCTCCTCCTCCTCCTCCTCCTCCTCCTCCTCCTCGCTCCCCCTCCTCCTCCTCCTCCTCCTCCTCCTCCTCCTCCTCCTCCTCCTCCTCCTCCTCCTCCTCCTCCTCCTCCTCTCTCACCATCTCCCTCTGTCCCTGCTCTCCTCTTTTTCACCTTCCTCAACCTCCTTATCTTACCCTTTCAATCGCTCGCTCACTCCACTCCTCGTCTCCTTTTTGTCATTTCACTATCTCTCTTCTCTCACTTCCTATCTGACCTTATTTCCTGCCTCCTCTATACATCTCTCCTCCTCCGCCCTTCCTCCTCTTTTCCTTCCTCTCAGCACATTTTTAGCTCTTTGCCTTTTGGTCGCTCCACATCTCCTCACCTCTTTTCATATTTCTCCTTTCTTTCTTCTCCTTTTATCCTTTCTTTTTGTCTTCTCTTTTTATTATATTTATTTATTTTTTCCCCCTTTTTTGTGATGCTCAGCATGATTTTTCAGCAACGTATTTTTTCATTTTCCAATGAATCCTGCAAAAAGTGATGCATGTGTCAATTTCCATCAGTCTTTTAAAGGAAAAATTAAAAATGAATCTACTGAGGTTAAAGAAAAGATTGTAGTTTGGGTTAAAATAACTTAAATACCGAAGTTACGTGACAAAAACTGCTTAATTAGGTTGAGGAAAAGATTGTGGTTTGGGTTAATGGTAATGGTAATCCAGTGTTTTTTGACACACCCATCCACCCCGACCTCCGCCTCATTCAGCCTTCTTCCCAGTTACTATTACATGGAATACATAAGCTGATTTCATGCTGACCATCATGAAAAAAATGTGAAATTTGTTTCTGTGTACACAAATCAATACAAATTTTGCGACTGGACTGGAATAACAGGATAAGACAATTACCAGCTTTATGGACCTGAACAGTTAGGGTTAACCCTAACCCAGTGTATGACAAATTAAGTATTATTTTCTCATTATCTTCGAATGTATCTCACAAATAAGCTGTGGATGCACTGTAGTTGTTTTTGTCTCAAAAAGATCCCAAAAGCAGCAGTATTTTACTGTATTTAAGTTTAATAATATTGTTTTTGTGCTTTTTGGCAGGGTTAAGGGTTTTATATTTATTCTTATTCAATGCTGACAATGCCCGAAACCATCAATTTATTTTTCTACCATATTATTTCTGTTAGCTGTCCCACCATGGTGGGAAGCAGGGAAACCACCTGGAGAGAGTAGCAGTACCAAAAATAGGCAAACACTCAAAATAGTCTGTAGTCCACCTGGTCTGGTTTTATCTGAACAGACCCAGGCTGGGAATTGAACCTCAGCCCTTGTTTTTCATGCTCCTTGTTAGATTTATTGCAGGATACATGCATCTCTCGAGGACACAGTGCTGCTCTGAACCCACTGAGACAATGATGACTGTGGTTTAAATAGGCGAGGACTGGAAATGAGGCTATAGGAACAAATAATGAGACCCTGGTCTGAGGTTCTGTGTATCCATCCATTATGCATGTGGCACCAGCCTAATTTAATTTATACTGTCCAAATTATGGTGATTTAAGAGAGACAGTTTTCATGAAATGGCTCAACTAAACCCTGAAACACTGTGGTGTTCAGATGGTCAAAAACTGGAACGGTTGTTTGATTCTGGATCCTGGAAAAGAAGGCAACATGGACTATTTCACTGGCCTTTCCTTTGATTTCTCCATTACTACAGTATGTAGATGTAGTGTAGTTTTGTTGTAGACAAAGAAAGTTGTAAGATTTGATGGTGAAAGTTGTTTTTCTATTTGGGACTTTTTTATTCTTTGAAATATACATAGCACTTTGGTTCAGGCCTCGGTAAGCCCATGCAAACTTGGCAATGTTGACTTTGAACAAACACAGTAAACCAAGTTGGAGGAAATTGGAAAATAGAATGAATACCCTCAGTTAGCTGATGCTACAAGTTGGGATAGCTAACTACAGCTAACTAGCTAACTACAGCTAACTAGCTAACTACAGCTAACTAGTTAACTATACCTAACTAGCTAACTACAGCTAACTAGCTAACTACAACTAACTAGATGACTACAGCTAACTAGCTAACTACAACGAACTAGCTAACTACAACTAACTAGATGACTACAGCTAACTAGCTAACTACAGCTAACTAGTTAACTATACCTAACTAGCTAACTACAGCTAACCAGCTAACTACAACTAACTAGATGACTACAGCTAACTAGCTAACTACAACTAACTAGATGACTACAGCTAACTAGCTAACTACAGCTAACTAGATGACTACAACTAACTAGCTAACTACAGCTAACTAGTTAACTATACCTAACTAGCTAACTACAGCTAACTAGCTAACTACAACTAACTAGATGACAACAGCTAACTAGCTAACTGCAGCTAACTAGCTAACTACAGCTAACTAGCTGACTACAGCTAACTAGCTAACTACCGCTAACTAGCGGACTACAGCTAACTAGTTAACTATGCCTAACTAGCTAACTACATCTAACTAGCTAACTACAACTAACTAGATGACTACAGCTAACTAGCTAACTACTAACTAACTAGATGACTACAGCTAACTAGCTAACTACAGCTAGCTAGATGACTACAACTAACTAGCGGACTACAGCTAACTAGCTAACTACAGCTAACTAGCTAACTACAGCTAACTAGCTAACTAGACAGTTAAACTGACTGATAAACAGATTTATGGGTTTGCTCCTGTGCAAGCTTGGAGGATGACCTTTGACCTGCAGCTTCGACTGTTGTCACACGTCATATTAGTCCCTGAAGAGTCCGTTCAGATCTTCCTTTACACCACAGAGAGTCTTTGTGGATTCATTTTGACCAGGTGTACATTCTGTAGCTGGCTGCATACAGTACATCTTAATAGCTTAAAGGCTCTGACACAGTAGTTTCTCCTGATCAGACGCTGACTCAGGACTGTGTGGGCGGATACAGACTGCGCTGTGATTGACATCTGTCTGGCCCGTCTATTTGTTTTGCTGCACTTGTTCGAATGGGAGAGATTACATCTTAATTGGTTCATGAAGTTTGATGATCTCATGTGAATCCAGTCTAAGTCTAATTAGACAGAAGAACAACTATCATGGATCACATCTGAATGTGTTTTTCATCCAAAGAAAAATCTGATATTCTGTAGAGGTGACCAGTGGGAACCACTCCTCCTTCAGTCAGACACAAAGGGAGTCACATGTATACTGTATCTGGGGTGATAAATCATGTAAACACTTGGATTTCCTGTTTTTATTGCCTCTCAAGCAAAGTATGGAAACGTACTTGTTTGGTCAAGAATTAAAAATAGTGTGCTACATCTGCAGTATAAGCCTCAAATACAACTTGTTGGGAGTTAAAGTAGTTTCTGAAAGCTCCAGATAGAAAATGGGCCGGAGCTCAACAGACCCGGTTCTGACAGCAGCGACTTAAATGTGCACAGACAACACTTCTGTTCTGGGACTCACACAGAGCTGTTTATGTCAAGAAAAGAAAAATTGCACAAAATACTTCTGGGATCATCACTGCTTCGTCCTACTTTTTTTTGCAGGTGGAGCGGTGCATCTGTGGCCATGAATGTGCTGTTAATTGTTTAATTGGTTTAACGTATTCGTAGCTCGTGGTTACTCACAGTGTCGGGGCTGCATGGAAATGGGTTAATTACACGTCAGAGTAACACTGGAGCTGGAACATGAGAAGGAACCGATTGTTGGGCGATAGCAGGCCAGCCTGATCTGGGTCTTTACAGATATAACCTGGTCTACCGTGTGGTAAAGCAGCGTCCCTCCGTCCCTCGGTGTCCATGTCTCAGACTGGACTGCATCCATGTGAGATTAGTTTGTGTGAAGATGCTTAATTCAAGCTGGACGCTGAGCTGACCCACTTTGTTTCCATCCTTCATCCATCTACCTCTCTGATCCTGCTCCTTCCCTCCTCAGCCATTCACAGATTTATTGTAGTGACGTAGCTGTAGCCTCCTCCACCCGACACAGGAAGTGAACAGATCATTTACATTACACTTTATTATGCCTCCTTTCCTTGTCTCCTCTCCTTGTCTCCTCTACTAACCTGTCCTCTCCTCTCCTTGTTTCCTTTCCTTGTCTCCTCTCCTTGTCTGCTCTCCTTATTTCCTCTCCTTGTCTCCTCTCCTAACCTGTCCTCTCGTCTCCTTGTCTCCTCTACTAACCTGTCCTCTCCTCTCCTTGTCTCCTCTCCTAACCTATCCTCTCCTCTCCTTGTCTCCTTTCCTTGTCTCCTCTCCTTGTCTGCTCTCCTTGTCTCCTCTCCTTGTCTCCTCTACTAACCTGTCCTCTCCTCTCCTTGTCTCCTTTCCTTGTCTCCTCTCCTTGTCTCCTCTCCTAACCTGTCCTGTCTTTTCCTCTCCTTTCCTGCCCTTGTCTCCTCTCCTCTCCTCTTTTCTCCTTGCGCCCTCTCCTCTCCTTTCCTCTTCTCTTCTTGTCTCCTCTCCTCTCTTCTCCTTGACTCCTCTCCTCTCATCTCCTCTCCTCTCCTAACCTCTCCTCTCATCTCCTCTCCTCTTCTAACCTCTCCTCTCCTTGTCTCCTCTCCTTTCCTCTCCTCTCTTTGTCTCCTCCCCTCTCCTCTCCCCTACTTGTCTTCTCTCCTAACCTCTCCTCTCCTCTCTTTCCCTTGTCTCCTCTCCTCTCCTTTCCTCTCCTCTCCTTGTCTTCTTTACTCTCCTTTCCTTTCCTCTCCTCTTCTCTCCTCTCCTTGTCTCCTCTCCTCTCTTCTCCTTTTCTCCTCTCCTTGTCTCCTCTCTTCTCCTCGTCTCCTCTCCTTTCCTCTCCTCTCCTTGTCTCCCCTCCTAATCTCTACTCTCTTCTCATTGTCTCCTCTCCTTTCCTCTCCTTGTTTCCTTTCCTCTCCTGTTCTTTCGTCTCTTCTCCTCTCCTTGTCTCCTCTCTTAACCTGTCTTCTTCTCTCCTATCCTTGTCTCCTCTCCTCTCCTCTCCTCTCCTCTCCTGTCCTCTCCTTGTCTCCTCTCCTTGTCTCCTCTCCTTGTCTCCTCTCCTCTAATGAAATACGTTTAATATAAATTGACCTATTAACCCTCCATCTCTCCCAAACGACGGAGCTTTTAAAGGAGAAAAAAAGATGCATTAAGGAAAAAGCATTATGGTCCTGACGTTGCTCTTTAATCAGAGTATTGTGAATCATAATTCATTCACTCCCAGTGAGGAGCAGCCGTTCCCACATACAGTCTAATCATGAAGTAACTGTAGTAACAGTAGTACTAATGTGAGGAATTACCTCTTCATGGCTCCAGCTCTGTTGCAGAGTAATACTCGACATTAACCAACAATTATTATTTCAAGAAGCCCTCTCTAGAGTAAAACCATGCCCACAGTGAAAGGGTTAACCAAACAAAGCATATTTACCAGTCTTATTTGGGTTGATTATCCTGTAAATTTAACATTTATCCAACTGGATGGCTCTTACAGCCCCTCGGTGGGTATTAGACATCCTGAGACATATGGGCTTGACGTGCTTGGCTTGCCTTTCCGTTGGCCGTCCCTCAGGCTCTGGATGGTTGCCACATATTGTGCTGCACTGAAATGAGCATTCTGGGTTTTCCTCTTGAAAGACTGTGGATCTTGGATTGGTCTGTGAGGGGTTTTATTTTATATTTACTCTTGATTTTAGGCAGCGATGCTTTGCACTGCTCGGAGTTTGTGCCAGTTGATAAAGTGGATGCCTGTGTGCATAGTCTCTGTCGGGCCTACTACACCTACTAGTAGGTTTTATCATCTATTTACGTGGTAGATAACTGAAATGAGGTGTAAAAGAACACAACAGTAGCTGTAGTAATTATGACAGGAGCTGAAGCAGAGGTCAGGCGCTGTAGTATAGACGGCGTGAAATAAGGGGTGGAGGCTGGGGATAAAGGATGTGGCCTAAAACACAAGATTTTCACCCACTAAACCGAGTTTGAATCCTGTCAAACCAACAATGTGTTTCTAGTGATTTAACTTTAAACACAATTTCTTTTCCAAACATGACAGTTGTTTCCTCTAAAGCTAAAGAAGATGTAGTTTTGCTGCCTAAAACTAAAAAGTTGTAGTTTTGCTGCCTAAAACTAAAAAGTTGTAGTTTTGCTGCCTAAAACTAAAAAGTTGTAGTTTTGTTGCCTAAAACTGAGGAAGTTGTAAAATGCTTGAAAACCTTGTTGCATCAAACAAGTCTAAAATCTTGTTCTGATCACATTAAGCAAAACTTAAAAACTGAATTAAATTAAAGTTGATTGATGGCTGATTGTTGATGATAATTGCTGTTAATCATTGATTGCTGAGTTATTGGTGTAGTTGTTTTAATTAGAATAAATTCCCTGAAATATTCTCCGAAACTGAAGTATGGAGGTCGGTTAGTACATGTAGAACGGTGGTCCTGGCCCGTCCAATGGGAACCCCAAGAAAGAGTGGTTGGCCCGCCCAAGTGGTTAGAATCCCACAACAGGGTCCTCCTCCGCCCCCCTTTCCTTCTTGTAACTGGTACTAAACAGTCCTGGGGCTCAGACCTGCCTTCAGGTCAGGGACGAGGCCAGTGAGCAGGGATTGTTGTTTTAATAATTAATTAATCTAGTATTAATAATGGGATAGGTTACGTAGGGAGAAACTAGCCAACTCCCTGAGGTCTATGGTCCCGCCAGCATAGTCCAGTTTGATCCGTGACTGCCGCAGATTAATTGAACATGCCGTCACCGGTGGGAACGTCGCAGTTGGACGTTTCTGAGAGCAGCTCGCTTAGTAAAAAGTTTCAACGGCTACCTTACAGAATAAAAGATAAATAAAAAATAATCCTCAGTCATCCCTTCTGACCCAGTAGAAGTGTGAGTCTGTCTGCAGCCCTCTGCCTGGATTTGCTTCTAGAATGACACAGTTGGTCTCAGTGGGTCCATCAGGTCCACCAGTATCTCCACTCCAGCTTAAAACTGAGCCGCTACGACTGAAAAATTGCAAGTTGCATTACACTGAATTTGCATTAACTTGTTATTATCGTGTTAACTTTGAATGCCTTAGTCTAAATGTGTAACTAATGAATATGTGCGGCGCAGTAGATATTTCAGTGATATTTGACTGTTTTGTCAGTGCTGGTGTAAGTGTGGGTGGATGTGTGTGTGTTCTCAAGGTGATCTACCATCGCACTTCATTAAAATATATAAAGAGTCTCCGTCTCTGATCGCAGTCTTCTTTTCCGCCGCTCTCCCTCCCTCTCTCGGTTTCTTTCTTTCTGTCCTATAGTGCTGATTCTTGGACTAGAATGCTTACTCCACACACCAGAGCCGGGCCCATTAGCTGAGACCAGCACACTCCTCTTCCTCCTCCTCTTCTCCCTCCTGCCTTCCTCCTCTCCACTTCCATTAACCAGCCAATCAATTAATACAGGTTGAGTCGGCGTGAGAAGGAGCCAAAAAAAGAGCAATCCTCTAATTAGCCTGGACGCTACATCATCTCTCCGCCTGTCTGCATAGCCCCCCCATACACCACCACCACTGTGTGTTTCCATGTGTGTGTGTGTGTGTGTGTTTCCATGTGTGTGTGTGTGTGTGTGGCGTGTGTGTTTCCATGTGTGTGTGTGTGTGTTTCCATGTGTGTGTGTGTGTGTGTGTGTGTGGGTTTCCATGTGTGTGTGGTGTTTCCATGTGTGTGTGTGTGTGTGGGTTTCCATGTGTGTTTCTATGTGTGTGTGCGTGTGTGTTTCCATGTGTGTGTGTGTGTGTGTGTGTGTTTCCATGTGTGTGTGTGTGTGTGTGTTGCGTGTGTGTTTCCATGTGTGTGTGTGTGTGTGTGTGTGTGTGTGGGTGTTCCTGTGTGTGGGGTGGGGGTGGGGGTTCCATGTGTGTGTGTGTTGTGTGTGTGTTTCCATGTGTGTCTGTGTGTGTGTGTGTGTGTTTCCATGTGTGTGTGTGTGTGTTTCCATGTGTGTGTGTGTGTGTTCTTTTCATGTGTGTGTGTGTGTGTGTGTGTGTGTTCCATGTGTGTGTGTGGTGTGTGGTTCCGTGTGTGTGTGTGTGTGTGTGTGTGTTTCATGTGTGTGTCCTGCGTGTGTGTGTGTTTCCATGTGTGTGTTGTTGTGTGTGTGTTTCCATGTGTGTGTGTGTGTGTGTGTCCTGTGTCCTGTGTGTGTGCGTGTGTGTTTCCATGTGTGTGTGTGTGTGTGTGTGTGTGTGTGTGTTTCCATGCGTGTGTCTGTGGGTTGTTTTTTTTTTTTTTTTTGTGTGTGTGTGTTTCTGGGTTCCATGTGTTTTCCTGTGTGTGTGTGTGTGTGTGTTTCCATGTGTGTGTGTTCCATGTGTGTTTCTTTGTGTGTGTGTGTGTGTGTGTTTCCATGTGTGTTTCCATGCGTGTGTCTGTGTGTGGTTCCATCCTCTTTCTATTAACAAAATCACATTCGTTGCGTTGCTTCGACTGCCGCAGTGTTGCCGCAGCCGGTGATGCTGAACTGGTCAAAATGATCAGACAACCTATTTTGTTCTACCTCAACATAGCCGTCCATGTCATACCGATATACCTGATGTAAATACACCAGTGTCTGTAACGTCACCAGCTTGTCTTAAAACATGGATGAAACTGGCGGGATGTTCGCTCTGAAGCTCCACATACACTGTACGATTTTAGAAATGTTGTTGTGTCCTGCCCTGCTGTACGAGCAGATCCTCTTGTGCAGATCTGATTCTTGTGTATCTGCCGCTTCGTGCTGATGTCGTGTTAAGGGGCCCAGTCGGGCTCAGTGATGTTACTAATTTTATTCCAGAAATGTTCCTTCATTTTTCAAACCTTTCTGTATCCAGGGCAGCCTTCTGCTGATCAGGCACACTATGCTTTTATTGAAATTTATCAGCAGCCTGCTTCTGTTATGCATTCACACCACACTGAGATCTGCGCTGGTGTCATTAGAGTTAGGGTGCCTTGCTCATGAGACTCTCAGCTGTGTATGTCACAGAAGAGAGGGAAGGGAGGGAAACTTTCTATCCACCCGACAGCTCCTCTCGAACATATATGGTGTGCCTGGAGAGGAGGAAAGATAGCATGTAAATATCCATATTTTAATTTGCACAGGGAACAGTCTAGTGTTGATTATCGTGGTATTTGTGGCAGAATTATTGTAAAATGGCTTTTGTGTGAAGCGAATAGCTTTATATTGTATTCTTCTTACACGTATACAGCTGTAAGCCACAAATAGTCAACAGTGTTTAATGAGTCATTCCAGTGTTGTAAAGCAGATAAAGTAATGAGTCACTAAGGAGGGATCACTGAGAACAGGATACATGTCCAGGAAAACTGTGCAGATTTAAGAAAAAGACAGAAAAACCTGATAGCACGGTGTGAATATTTTGGGCCAAAAAATGAGGAAAATGTGGTTTTATAGATACACTCTATCTGGTTGACCTAGGGTTTGTCAAAATGTTATCAGCATTAAATATTGCACTTGGGAGATGTGTGAGAGGACTGTTTAAACAGTGAAGTCTGTTGTGTGGGTCAAGCGTCTTCTTAGCAGCCTGTAGAAATGCCACGATAATGCGCTGGGCATTTAGCACGCAATAAGTACGCCTTTCTTGATTTCCATGCGTCATTTGTACAGCATGTAACCTGTTATAAACACATCAACGTATAAATGGTACGATAAGAGGGAGAAGACAACAAACCTCCTAATTTCTAGCTGATTTGGTAAATCATGGCTCACCGTCAGGTTCTGTTCATGTTGGTGTTGGTGCAGCATCTGAAGCAGTTATTAAATAAATCATTAATGCAGACATACCTCTGTGTTCTTATACACCTTCTGGACTTACTGAGTAATGATCTCATCAGCCCAGATATCCAGGTTTGTCTCCTGACACTCCACGTTTTGCTAGCAAACATTTTTTTAAGCACTGAAATGACAGATACAATGGTTCACTTCCTGAGACTGGTTTGAATGGTGTTCACACCAGAAATGAGCCGCTCCAGAGTTCGCTCGACAGCGGACCGAGAGCCCCCTTTTGAGGCGGACCAGGGAGCGGTTCGAACCACAACGAGGGTGGTAAACGCTCCAGGGTTCAGCTCTACAGGACTAAACAAGGCTGGTGTGAATGCCACCAGGAGACCACTTATGGTGGGCGGCTACAACAAGCACCAGACTTCTAACCAGGAGACCCATGTCTGAGACGTTTGTTGACGCGTGTTTTGTTTTGTTAGTTATGTTTGTCACATGATAATTATCACGTTTTTATTGATGTTGTGACGTGTTTTCTGTAGTTGTTACTTTGTTTCTGTACCTGTTTTACTTAGTTTACTTTCTTATCTTAAGCCCAACCGTGACGTTTTCCCTTACCCTAACTAAGTGGTTATCTTGCCTAAACCTAACTGAGACCTTTTTCATGGCGTACTCATGACACAGGGAATGCTCGTGTAATGTCGTGGTATTTATACACCTTCCTGTGAGACTGGGTTAATCTTAGACTTCCCATGATTCAACCCAACT
>CAMQGK010000115.1:1332500-1412500 GCA_947000775.1 Pterois miles | reverse complement strand
TTAAAGACTCAGGAATCAACTGAGAGAGAATCTCATTTTCAATGATGCCGAGCATGAACAAAGACATCAAACAAACAATCAGTAATCAAATCAGTTAAAATATAGATACAATCATACAAAAGAAATATTCACATTATATGTACTGTAGGTTGAAAAACAAACCAACAGTTTCTCTGCTCAAATATACTTTGGTACAAATGCTGCGTTTCTGGCAACTCTGAACTTGAACATTTCCGGCTTCTGACAAAAAAAAAGTACACTACAACGCTACACAGTCATATATACCAAATGGTAAAAATCTGATGACAAAAGATGCTGCCAAGTTATTAGGTAACTGGTTACAGTTGTCACTTCTCTACACAAAAGTTATTATTATTAAAATTTTAAAAATGTCAAAAAAAAAAATGTGGGTGCTGCCCTGCTGGGAGTTCAGTTGTGTGGACACTTGTTAATCCGTTTGTCACACTCAGCCATGTTTTTTGTTTACATCTGGCATTTTACATCTGGAACGCTTGGAGATCGGAAGATGAAAATTTCAGCTGGGAAAAATTGTGACCTATGATTTGTCTGGAATGCAGCATATAGTTTGACCAAAGAGAAACACTGGACGTGAAAATAAGAATACACATAAGGAAAAGACCCATAAAAAGTTGCTATTACATTGCACCACGTTATCCCCTTTCATGTAATTTTCTGAGACTTTGTTGACTTCTACATAATGTGGCAGAGTTTTTCATCCCAAAACCCAACATATGGTCCACTTTGAGTTGATGGGTGGTTACCTGCCAAAGTAGCTGGTAGAGGAGACAAACAGTGAGCAGATCTCTCAAACAGCATTTAACAGATGGCCGGAGGTACAGTAACTAACCCACCCTGATGCACAATGAAGGTAATCTCTTCCAAAGGCATGCAGGTGGTGCACAGAGCTTTAAACTGTAGTTTCAGCACTTTGGACAGCGACAGAAGGCTTTTGAAACATGGCTGTAGTTGGTTTCAGCACCAAGGACAGCGCCAAAGTACTAAAGTTGGTGTTTTTAGCTCAATTGTTCTTATTTTCATTATATAACTATATTTTTATTTTATGGGTTTCACTACCCCACCTACCCCCCGCCACTCCGCCCATCTCCACCACCACCTTCATTTCCCTGTTCTGAGAGGTGACAGCTTGGTTGGTTTAGCCCAAGCAAACAGCTTGCTGAACTGCATCAAAGACGACTCAGATGCCGGAGCCAGACTGACAGACGGCTCGGAGGAGAAGGGAGGAATGAAGGGAGATAAAGAAAAAAAAACTCTTTCAAATCGTCCTCAAAATAACAGTACGTCCTCAAAAAAACAAAGACTCTCAAACTCTCTCAACTCTCCTCCTGGCAGATAACATGTTGGTCCAACTTAGTTTATTGGCAAAAAATTCTTTTCATACATTTATCAGTTGAGAGAAAAAACACTGGCTTATAAAACCCTCTCGGAAATCCACAATAAGCTCAAAATCACTGTAGTTTTTCTCATGTCCTCCCAAGAAATCCCATTTGAGCTGAATTGTATTGTTACATAACCATCTATACTCAGATATGAGGTAAAAGCAGAGCAAAAATAATAATCATCCCTACACACTCTCCAACATACACTGATAATAACCCGCGCTCGTCCTGCTGGGAGGATCCCTGAAGTCCTCCAAAGACTGAGCTGTTGGTGCTTTTGACACTTGGCGACCATGAGGGGAAGCCGCTAGCGGCGTCTCCTCGAGGGCCTCACTAAACCCTTCAGATATGGAGAGTCCACTGCGTCCGGCATCACTGCTGACCACAAGCCTGCTGATTAATAAGTGACGAAATGAAAAGTTATCAGACGTAAATGATCACAGGTAACACTGAGAAATCGGTTGTGTTTTGGCCGTCAGACCGGACGTTTACTCTGATGTTTATTAGAACAATTACAATCTAGAGTCACTCGGGCGACCTGCCGAACCTCTCCGGTCCCAACTAACGCCCATACATCTCCGTCGTGCGCTATGGGGAGTGGGCTGGAGTGGGGGAGGCTCCGGGGAGGCGCCGTGCGTCGTGCGCTGCAAGGCTTGGCCACGGATCTGCGCGCGGCGCTCGGTTCCCGTCAGACTGATCAGATGCTCAGTGCGCGGCTCAACCCCGACGGCTGACTGAACGCAGGAGAGCCGGAGAAGCTCTCCGCTCGTCTGGTTTCTCCGTTTTCAAGGCTGGTCACCACGGGAAAATACAGCCTCCGGACCGACTGCGTGTTGGTTCACGTCCCCCCGGGGGGTCGAGGGAGGAAAGAACAAAAAAAACACAGAGGGAGGAATAGGGAGAGAGAGAGAGAGAGAGAGAAGAGACGCTGGACTTGCTGTAGCTCTGCGGGGCTGGCCGCCTCTCTCTGGTTTGGGGAGCCTCGGGGGCGATGCTGCTGGGCGGG
This sequence comes from Pterois miles, assembly GCA_947000775.1. NCBI lineage: Eukaryota > Metazoa > Chordata > Actinopteri > Perciformes > Scorpaenidae > Pterois > Pterois miles. The sequence continues at coordinate 1,410,076 of CAMQGK010000115.1, read as the reverse complement.
GATGGTGCACGGTTTCTGCCCGGTGGCGGAGAAGATGCGAGCCGCTGCTACAACACACCCGCACCGCCGCCGTCGTATTTTCCGAGCAAGAATTGATGATGGTGATGATGCTGCCTCCCCCAGTGGTCTTTTTCTGCTCCTCCGGATCCTACTCGTCCGGGATTCTTGTTCTCCCAACCTTGGATTATAGATGATTGTTGTGGACATTAATTTTCTTTTTAATTTCATCAACATTTTTTTTTTCGCGGGGAATTGGGCCAACATATAAATTGGTAGATTGAGGACCGGTGTATTTTCGTCTCCAAGTGCGCGCAATCACGCCCAAAATCAGTGACCGACGCCTTGGTGAGGAGGAGGGGGAGGAGGAGGAGGAAGAGGAGGGGGGGATGCCGCACCGTCCATCACCAAATATCAACAAATGTCACCAGGCTCGGAATTTGGGGAAGCCCCCCTCGGTTGGCGTTTGCGTGTAACCCGAGTGGCGTGGTGGCAGTGAGGGGTGGCAGCAGGGATATCTGCCGTGCCACAGCAAACATTGCGGATATATGGCACAAGAATAAATGAATTATTAAAGATTTTACTCTTATCTACTCCTATTTTTATCTCGCAGGAGAATAAGGAGACCTGGGGAGGAGAAAAAAAGACAACTGCAGATCCTGTCAAGATGCACTAGGCGGTTGAGAGGGGAAAAGACGCAGTCTCCAGCTAGGGTAGCCTACTTAGTGGAGATGATTGCAATATTTATTTAAACGCACAGCTATGCATCCTTATCGCACGTATTAAAGGTGATCGATTTGTTTGCCTGTATTGAAATGCAAGAACCGGCTGGAGAGGTTTTTCCCGACCAAAAAAATAAAAACAGGATGCCTTGCTCTTCGACGGAGAGAAAACGCAGATGCTCTGACAAGATACAACATTTTTGACAGTTTTCTCATCCGCCAATAAAAGCAGTCGTGTTTTTTGTCAGTCAGCCAACTGATTTGCCGGAATTACATAAACCCATCGCGCTATTTCCCATTCATATTCCAAACACACGACCAGAGACACCGTGCGCTTTCACTCTCCTCTCCCCCCGCCCTCCCTCCCCTCTTCTCTCCTCCTCCTTCCCCCCCTCCCTCTCCACACACAAATGGAGGTATCTTCTCGGCGCTGAAGATCTGGGAAGGAGACACAGCTAGATAGAAGGAGAGAGAGACTGAACTAACTCCATTCTGCATGTGTGTTTGGAGCCGAGGCTGATGGGGTGGTGGCATGTGGAGGTGTCACTCTGAGGTTCCCCCCCGGCTCCTTCCTAACCTCTGGCGTTTGGTGTCTGCAGAATGGCGCGTTTTGGAGACGAGCTACCCAACAGGTATGGAGGAGGAGGAGGAGGAGGTGGTGGTGGCGGTGGTGGCGGGGGTGCCGGCGGACAAGGGGGGCCCGGCCGCGGCGGCAGCAGGCAAGGGGGGCCCCCGGAGGGCAGCGGATGTACAAGCAGTCGATGGCCCAGAGAGCCCGGACCATGGCCCTGTACAACCCCATACCCGTCCGGCAGAGCTGCCTAACGGTCAACCGCTCCCTCTTCCTCTTCAGCGAAGACAACCTGGTGAGGAAGTACGCCAAAAAGATCACCGAATGGCCATATCCTTTCATAAGGGGGCTAACAAGGTACTGGGGTTGCGGTGTGTGTGCGTGTGTGTGCGCGCGCGCGGGTGTGTGTTGGAGTAGTGTGCGAGGTGTGGCCTAGCGGTTTGTGGACTGGTTTGGTGTGAAAGTTGTGGTGGTTTACAGTGTGTTTGTGATTTATGTCACTGTGTTTTTATTTCATTTTTTGCAGTGTTGCACTGTGTGTGTGTGTGTTTTTAAAGATGTGTGTGTGAGGTGTTGATTGACACATGACTTCACTCTCACTGCTGTGTGTGTGTGTGTGTGTGTGTGTGTGTGTGTGTGTGTGTGTGTGTGTGTGGCGTGTGTCCAGCCCTGCTGGCCTCAGGTTCATCCGATAGAGCCGCCATTGATGGAATGAAAGGTGATGTTGGCGAGGATGGCGGTTGTCATGACACCAGCAATCAGTTGATGCTGCTGGTGATTAAGATGCATCTTGAATACAGTATTTAGCTGGAACCTGTTAGTGACCTGTGTGTGTGTGTGTGTGTGTGTGTGTGTGTGTGTGGCGTGTGTGTGTTGGGGCTGTAGTTATAGTCAGAGCTGAGTGCTGATGTCAGCATTATGAAGGCTTAAGCACCATGCAACCAGAAGGGAGAGGAAATGACTCTCTCTCTCTAATTACCACTGACCATATATGGGCGGCCTGTAGCTCGTCCTACAGGACAGCAGTGGAAAAAGCTGTAATTGTCAGGACGGGTCAGTTGGCTGCTGTTAGAACCTAGGGTGCTCTTATCTGGCCTAAAGTAGGTTAGGTCGGCTTATTTTGTTGCTTGGTGATATGGTTTTTAGTACTTAAGGGGCATTTATTAGATAGAAAGAGAGCTGGACCAGGGAGTGTTACAATTACACAGTTGGCATCTCAGACCTGAAGGTACCAGATGGCATAACTTTTAGATTCAGGCTGTTAATAGTATGTAGAATCAGAATCAGATTTATTAAGGAAATGGTCTCTCAAAGTAATTCAAAATCTCAAATTCTCAAAATGGAAATAACAGCTAGGAACAAGAATGACCTACAATAAAATGAAAATACAATAATAAAATAAGACAAAATGTCTACATACAAGTCAAGTACAGGTGTAACGGTACGTTTTTATGATACGTATCACCTCTCATGGTCCAATACAATTCAAAGACTCATTTAGAGTGATATGATATGATTCAAGGATAATATCTGGCTCATTTAGAGTGATACCATACGATTCAGTGACTTGAAGTCAATATAGAGTATAATTCAGTGTGACTGTGAAATAAATAGCTGGCTACTGGACAGAGCAGGTCAGGATTCCAAATACATACAGATTTCATTTAAAAATAATAAAAAGTGCACCTTCAGGACCTGCTGCTTCGGATTTCCAGATACAAAGCTGTGCAATGTTTAACAAAACATAAAACAAACCAACTTGTCCTCAAGTTAAATGAACAAACTGCTGCTTCAGTAGAGCGATAATACTGGCGTCTCGGTTGGTGTGTAGAAAGTTTGGTCGTGTTGCTGTATTTTATCTGGACTTTGCATATTCGAGGACATCTCCCTGTTTCCACACGCTGGACCTCAAACATGGCTCTCTGTCGTCCGTCTCTTCCTCCCATCAGCCTGCTTCGTTTTCTTGTCGTCTTTCTGAGATTGCCGCTGCTGGAGCATGTCAGTGACGTTATACACTGGGAGAGTGAACCGCAGTAATGGTTAACACTTCTTTCCCATTAAAAGTGCTAATAAATACTTCCATATCACACTTAACTACAATGTGCAAATTTTCAGTATTGATACAATAGATTATTTACCTTGGAAATCAATTTTAGATTGATGTACGTTCCCTCCGGATGTAGTTGGATCGTAGGAATAAAAATCAGGACGTCGATGTAGCAGATTAATCGTTACAGCCCTAAAGTCAAGTGTTTTAGATGTTGTAAAATATACAATAAATACAGGACTGGACGATTAAGTAAAATGTGTACAGTGAGTAGGATTTTTATCGGCAACATGATTTGTACATATTCTAAAATATGTGCATTAAATACTATAAATTATGATCCATAACATGCAGTGGTGTTAGACGTCACAAAATAGATATTTTCAGCAGTTTGATTTTGCAGAAAATTGAAACACATGGCCGGATCAACTCGCTGGAGGGTTTCAGGGTAAATCTAAGGCTTATCCTCTCACATTCAAGTACAGCACACAGTCAGAGGACACATTACTCTGCTGTGAAACTAATGATTAGTTCCATTATTAATGAGTCTACCAGTGAGTTTCTCATTTAATTGATTAATTGTTTTTCCAAAGTGTTTACTGTCATGTGCACAGTTAAAACAAGTTTTTCTTCTTCCTTTGCCTTCCACTCCGTGTACAAGGAAAGACAAAGGTTAAGAAATAAGTTAAGGAAAATAGATACGAGAGTAATAATAGATAGAGAAAGGGCACTATGTACAATATACAATAAAATAAAAAGGCCAGAATGCTATGGACAATATACAGTCATAGAATAGCTCTGAAATGAAAGTAAACTGTGAAAAGAATGCTGTGTGCACCCAGGCGGCCTCCTCCGGTTCTGAAATGTGAAGCCAGTTCAGTCTCTTAAAGGAGACCTTTGCCCTTTTTCAGCCTGGATTACATGTTTTTGTGTCTAAGTGACTAACGGAATGAAAAATTGAAATTGGTCCAGTACATAGTGACAGTGCTGCAGATGTAAAACAGGCTGCAGTGTAATCCTTCTGGCAATAACGTACCGTCAGTGTACGTCCACTAAAAGTTCTTGTTGTTGCCAGTGACAGGCTCAGGTTGGCATTATTAATTATTATATATATATTATTATTAAGTGTCAGACGACGTTATGGAAGAACTCCACAGAGAAATGAAGCATTTTCTTTCATTTCGTGTCATCTTGTCTGTCTGTTATTGTGTCTAACCCAGTGGGCCACCTCCACGTCTAAAAGGTGAAACCAATGCTGCAGAGCCTTGACCCTGCATTCTGTCTACCAGCCAGCAGGGGGCGACCCCTCTGGTTCTGTAGACATCTATGAAAAAATGAGTCAACTTCTGTCTGATTGACCTCAGTAAACATTGTAAACATGAGTTTATGGTCTCAATCGCTAGTTTCAATTCTTATTCTAAACCTAAGTTGTTTTCTCTCAAGATGGAAATTTATTTTAAAAAGATGTATGCATGTAAGGAGTGGAAGTTGACACATGTTGCTGGACATTTGTAGGAAAACACACATAAAAACAAGGAATAAAGTTTTGCTAGATATTATACGAACTGTTGTAGAATATGGTGTTTAGTTGTATGGGAATGTAACTGTGTAGGAACGGGCTGTTCTCATACACTGTTCATACCTATGAGTATACTGTAAGTTGTACATATGTTTAAAGAGCCACATAGGAAGCCAGTCGGGGTGGATGGTGGGTCTATAAACACCAGACTTTCACCAGCAGACTGGCGTTTGTGTCCCGTTTGAAAAGATTAGTTTGTCACATAACATCCGTATCTATGTTACATCACTTCTGGTGTTATTTTAGCCCAAACTGCAATCTATTCCTAAACCTAAATAAGTAGTTTTTTGTTACATAACTTGCATACTTAAGTTACACAACACCGGAAGTGGCGTAACTTAAGTTCCGTTTATCTAAACCTAATTAAGTGGTGCTCTGTGAAGACGGAAGTTTATTTTGAAAAGTTGGGAGCGGAAGTGGACACTGGAAATTTGTTGGAAAAATGAGGAATATGTGTGTGTAAGTTATCATATGAACTGTTGTATGAGGATTCATTGGTAGAGACGGGTGTTATATGTTGTAAAAAGTTGCCTGTGATGTTCATTTAGGAGATTATGGTCCATTTAGAGTCAAATAGACCATAAAGCAGGGGAGCTTTAGGGCGGGGCTACCTGGTGACTGACAGGTCGCCACCACGGTGTTGTCCGGTCTGGGAGTTGACCGTAATTTTTTTCCTTACAATTTGAACCCTTTGGGTAACATTACTGTCACCTAAAAAGTTGTATTCAGCGTTCGGTTGTAGTTAGCTCCACCTTCTTGTTCCAAAAAAAAGAAGATGGCAACAGCCAAAATGCCGAACTCGAGGCTTCAAAACAGCAGTCCGCAAACCAATAGGTGACGTCACGGTGACTACGTCCACTTCTTATATTCAGTCTTTGTTTACACCTTTCCAGACATTTTCAAATATCGTGTTTTGCCTGGTTTCCCTGAGTGTCAGTTAGTTTGTGGTGATTTGAATAAAAACCTTCAGTAATGGACATGAAGTAGTAACATAAAGGTCTTTAAACGCCCTTCTACAGGATGGGGCTTCAAAATAAATCACTTAATAATGAAGGACCTGTCTTAAAGGTGTTAATGTTTTCAGATTGAATTTGTGATTTAATGGTTTATATTCCTGAATAAATGTGCCATTAATCAAAAGCCCAAACCAAGCGGAGCCTCTGGAGGTCTGAGGTGACGGGACAGATGCTCACTTTGTAGTCCAACAGAAATTCATCCAGTTAAACCAGAAAACAACACTTCTCAACTGATTTCATTATCACCTTCACTACCTGTGTAACAGCTTTACGTCTGCTCTCTGGGGGCAGTAACCAAGCATTCTGGGAAATGTAGGAAATCATATTGCTTCATTTGTTCATTGAGTTTGATGAGTGAATGTTATCAATTAACAAAATAAGCAATTACACAGAATGATGAGGTGTTTGTGTGTGTGTGTGTGTGTGTGTGTGTGTGTGTGTGTGTGTGTGTGTGTGTGAGAGAGAGAGAGAGAGAGAGAGAGAGAGAGAGAGAGAGAGAGAGAGAGAGAGAGAGAGAGAGAGAGAGAGAGAGAGAGAGAGAGAGAGAGAGAGAGAGAGAGAGAGAGAGAGAGAGAGAGAGAGAGAGAGAGGGGAGTGCTGCATGATTAGAGTTTTCTTCTGGTCGCTGAGTTGAAAAATGTTCAGTAAAACACAGTCAGAATAGAGGAGAGGTGGGACAGATAGGGTGTTAATACTTAACCATTTAACTGATAACGGCGTTTTGACGGATTAACGCTATCAGTTAAATGTTAAAACTCAGAGGAGCGTCTTGTCACTTTAAAGAGAAAAGCTGGTCCACCTTAACAGTCCACCTTAAGAGAGAGCCGGCGCAGATACAGGAAGTTGTCTCTGGACCTCCAGCTGAGGAGTTGTAGCTTGTAGCCTCGTAGCATTTATTCACCGATAAACTGAACACACACTGTCTGCTACAGCTACAATCACAGCTATAACACCACTAACACACACACACTCACCACCACCACACACACACTGTCTGCTACAGCTACATTCACAGCTATAACACCACCAACACACACACACTCACCACCACCACACACACACTGTCTGCTACAGCTACGATCACAGCTACAACACCACCAACACACACACACACACACACACCACACACACACTGTCTGCTACAGCTACGTTCACAGCTACAACACCACACACACACACACACACACTCACCACACACTCATCACACTATACCACCACCAACACACACACACACACACACTGTCTGCTACAGCTACGCTCACAGCTATAACACCACCAACACACACACACTCACACCACACACACACTTCTCTACACTAATCACAGCTACAACACACCAACACACACACACTCACCACCACACACACACTGTCTGCTACAGCTACGATCACAGCTATAACACCACCAACACACACACACTCCACCACACACACACACACTGTCTGCTACAGCTACGATCACAGCTATAACACCACCACACACACACACTCACACACACACACACACACACTGTCTGCTACAGCTACGCTCACAGCTATAACACCACCAACACACACACACTCACCACCACACACACACACACTGTCTGCTACAGCTACGATCACAGCTATAACACCACCAACACACACACACACACACACTGTCTGCTACAGCTACGTTCACAGCTATAACACCACCAACACACACACACACACCACACACACACACACACACACTGTCTGCTACAGCTACGTTCACAGCTACAACACCACCAACACACACACACTCACCACCACACACACACACACTGTCTGCTACAGCTACGATCACAGCTACAACACCACCAACACACACACACTCACCACCACACACACACACACTGTCTGCTACAGCTACGATCACAGCTATAACACCACCAACACACACACACACACACACATGTCTGCTACAGCTACGTTCACAGCTATAACACCACCAACACACACACACTCACCACCACACACACACACACACACTGTCTGCTACAGCTACGATCACAGCTACAACACCACCAACACACACACACTCACCACCACACACACACTGTCTGCTACAGCTACGTTCACAGCTATAACACCACCAACACACACACACTCACCACCACACACACACTGTCTGCTACAGCTACGTTCACAGCTACAACACCACCAACACACACACACTCACCACCACACACACACACTGTCTGCTACAGCTACGCTCACAGCTATAACACCACCAACACACACACACTCACCACCACACACACACACAATCTGTGGGAAACTAGCTGAAGTTACACTACAGGGGGAACGAAGCCACCGGCAATGCTAGCAGCTAGCAGCTAGCAGCTCCTAGCGTACCACAAACACAGTGTTTGTCAGACAATTGCTAGCATTAATCTGGGCAGACACACAGCTGACAACCTGCTAAACTAAACGAAATGTGGTGGAGACTTTAACTGGGAAAGTAGCTGCATGTCCACGACAGTGAACGCACCACCATGGCTGCTACAGCAACTCTCCTGACGGTGAACTGGAGACAGTGAACGCAGCACCGTGGCTGCTACAGCAACTCTCCTGACGGTGAACTGGAGACAGTGAACGCAGCACCGTGGCTGCTACAGCAACTCTCCTGACGGTGAACTGGAGACAGTGAACGCAGCACCGTGGCTGCTACAGTAACTCTCCTGACGGTGAACTGGAGACAGTGAACGCAGCACCGTGGCTGCTACAGTAACTCTCCTGACGGTGACCTGGAGACAGTGAACGCAGCACCGTGGCTGCTACAGTAACTCTCCTGACGGTGACCTGGAGACAGTGAACGCAGCACCGTGGCTGATTAACGATAGCGACTGTTCAACCAACCAGTGTTTTGTTTTGTTAGCGGCTGCTAGCTGGACCAGTTTTTCTCCTTAAAGTGACGAGCCGCATCTCTGCTTTTTTCTCAGCTTGTTAATTAATTATTAATATTTCTTTTTAACCCTGTAACCAATAGCATTAATCGGTTAAAATGCTTAATGTCAGTTAACGGCTAAACGCTTAATTATTAACATCCTTAGTCTGTGGCTGGTACAGTGCTGGTGTCATCTACTCTGCAGGGCTTAACCCTACACAACAAGTGTGCATGACTAAAAACACAATTATATTTTCCATAGAGGAAATTAATATGGACTGATTTATATCTCCTACTTCCTGGTGCCAGGGCAAACACCCAAACTAACGGTTCAGTCATTTTATTCTGAAGTGTGATGAAAGATACTCAGATGTTCGTCCATTAAACACATTTGAGACCGGTGTGTTTGATGACGAGGCTGTAGAGGAGGGCAGGAGTCTCCAGAAAGGTTCTTCAACTTTCTGCCAAAATATTTGGGCTTTTCTGCAGAAATAAAAACATCGTTCGGAGATCCATCAGCTTACAGAAATAGCTGACTTTGCACTTTCTTTACTTTCTTTTTTTTGTGCATGTTGGTAGTAAGATGCTTCTGTTTTTCCCTCAGAATCGTGAGTCAGTGATCAGAAAGGCTCGTAGCTGATGAGTTTGAATCAGAGTAGTGTCTCATTTTGATTGATTACCTGAAGATTGATTATTTGATACCTCCTGTATGATGAAATTTATGTTATTGGGTTGCGTTATTGGAACATAAGGTATAATTTAGTGTAGTGCACATATATAACAAATGCTCTAGTTTCCTAGTTTTAGGAAAATAAAAATGAAAATAAGCATGTTTTTATGGAGGAAACGTGACGTGAACACCGGACACAAACGATCAGCTGACTGGACGTAAAACGTCATGTAAAACGTGACTCACTGTGTTGATGACGACGGGGTCAAAGTGGCATCACAATTCTTAATCAGTCTTAATACCTGCTCCTAATGTGACTATGAATGGACATTTTTGGAGGCATAAGCAGCTCTTCATCATCCTCACCATCCTCACCATCCTCACTATCTTCATCATCTTCACCATCCTCACCATCTTCACCATCCTCACCATCCTCACCATCCTCACTATCTTCATCATCCTCACCATCCTCACTATCTTCATCATCTTCACCATCCTCACCATCCTCACTATCTTCATCATCTTCACCATCCTCACCATCCTCACCATCCTCACTATCTTCATCATCTTCACCATCCTCACCATCCTCACCATCCTCACTATCTTCATCATCTTCACCATCCTCACCATCCTCACTATCTTCATCATCTTCACCATCCTCACCATCCTCACCATCCTCACCATCTTCACCATCCTCACCATCCTCACCATCCTCACTATCTTCATCATCTTCACCATCCTCACTATCTTCATCATCTTCACCATCCTCACCATCCTCACCATCCTCACTATCTTCATCATCTTCACCATCCTCACCATCTTCACTATCTTCATCATCTTCACCATCCTCACCATCTTCACCATCCTCACTATCTTCATCATCTTCACCATCCTCACCATCCTCACCATCCTCACCATCCTCACTATCTTCATCATCTTCACCATCCTCACTATCTTCATCTTCACCATCCTCACTATCTTCATCATCTTCACCATCCTCACCATCCTCACCATCCTCACCATCTTCATCATCTTCACCATCCTCACCATCCTCACTATCTTCATCATCCTCACCATCCTCACATCTTCATCATCTTCACATCCTCACCATCCTCACTATCTTCATCATCTTCATCATCTTCACCATCCTCACCATCCTCACTATCTTCATCATCTTCACCATCCTCACCATCCTCACCATCTTTTCTTCACCATCTCACCATCCTCACTATCTTCATATCACCATCTTCACCATCCTCACCATCCTCACTATCTTCACCAAAACCATCCTCACTATCTTCATCATCTTCACCATCCTCACACTTCATCTTCACCATCCTCAACATCTAACCCCTCACCATCTTCACCATCCTCATCATCTTCACATCCTCACCATCTTCACCATCCTCACTATCTTCATCATCTTCACCATCCTCACCATCCTCACCATCCTCACCACCTCACTATCTTCATCACTTCACCATCCCTCACTATCTTCATCTTCACCATCCTCACTATCTTCATCATCTTCACCATCCTCACCATCCTCACCATAATCTTCATCATCTTCACCATCCTCACCATCCTCACTATCTTCATCATCTTCACCATCCTCACCATCCTCCCCATCCTCACCATCCTCACCATCTTCATCATCTTCACCATCCTCACTATCTTCATCATCTTCACCATCCTCACCATCTTCACCATCCTCACTATCTTCATCATCTTCACCATCCTCACTATCCTCACTATCTTCATCATCTTCACCATCCTCACCATCCTCACCTATCTTCATCCATCCTCACCATCCTCACTATCTTCACCATCTTCCCACCTCACCATCTCACCATCCTCACTCCCCCCCCCCCCCCCCCCCCCTATCTTCATCATCTTCACCATCCTCACCATCTTCCCCATCCTCACCATCCTCACCATCTTCATCATCTTCACCATCCTCACTATCTTCATCATCTTCACCATCCTCACACCACCACCCACATCTTCATCATCTTCATCATCCTCACTATCTTCATCATCTTCATCATCTTCACCATCCTCACTATCTTCATCATCTTCACCATCCTCACCATCTTCCCCATCCTCACCATCCTCACCATCTTCATCATCTTCACCATCCTCACCATCTTCATCATCTTCACCATCCTCACCATCTTCATCATCTTCACCATCCTCACTATCTTCATCATCTTCACCATCCTCACCATCTTCCCCATCTTCACCATCCTCACCATCCTCACCATCTTCACCATCTTCACCATCTTCACCATCTTCACCATCCTCACCATCTTCCCCATCTTCATCATCCTCACCATCTTCACCATCTTCACCATCTTCATCATCCTCACCATCCTCACCATCTTCACCATCTTCATCATCCTCACCATCCTCACCATCTTCCCCATCTTCATCATCCTCACCATCCTCACCATCTTCACCATCTTCATCATCCTCACCATCTTCATCATCTTCACCATCTTCAAACACATTCAGGACAGAAGTTGCCTCAGAAACATCAGCATAAAACTGAATCTTTGTGGGTTTTTTCTCAATTTTAGTTTTTTTTTTTTTTATTGCAAAACATTTTTTAAATTTAAAGAATATCCACTTCCTGCTTTGAAAGCGAGCGTATCCCAGCATGCCGCCATCTGTACAGAGTCAGGCTGCGTTGGCTGGCAGGCGCTGTGGCTTCTTCCACCAGAGACCCAGAGGACTTCATTATGCCTCCTCCCCTCCCTCAGCTGGCACTTCCTCATCCCCCGTTCCCTCTCTCTGACTCTCTCTCCTTTCATCTCCTCCTCTCCACTGCAGCTCTGCTTTAAATGTCCTCCATCTTCTCTCTCTTCTTCCTTCCTGTTTACTTCTGTCACTTTCACTTTAATTTCATTTAGGTACTGTAGTGGCAGTGCTGTTTATCATAGACTGGAAAATGAAAAAAATACAACGTCCAAAATACAGATAAGTGTCATAATTCAAGTTTTCACCAAACTGATGGTGAGTTAGTTTTGGGCCATTGGTAAGCGTCGGTCTGGTTTTTGATGTGTGTCCCACACCGTCAGCTCTAGTCGGCCCTTGTTGGAGGTTTTTCGGCTGATTCAGCATGTTGAATCAATGGCAGTGAGAGAAATCACTCTGATTGGCTGTGCAGGCCAAACAGTCACATGAACATCTGGAGTGAAGTTAAGTGGTGATGACGACATAACAACAACGGCTTGTATATCCGCCGTCTTCGATCTTCTGGTTTCCCGCTGCCTGCTCGTACGCAGAGTTATTTCCTGTCATGCAGGTGCAGAACATACTGGTGGGAGAGAGGAGGATGATGGCTAAGCTGTCATCCATGATGGAGAAGGACTCCCACCCCATGAGAGACACCATCAGAGCTCTGGAGAGCTCCTTCAGTGACAGGCTGCTACACCCTAAGTGTACGAAGGAGCGTTACAGAAGGTCGTGATTATCTCTCTATCTCTCTCTCTCCCTCTCTCCCCCTCTCTCTCTCTCTCTCTCTCTCTCTCTCTCTCCATCCCTCTCTCTCTCTCTCTCTCTCTCTCTCTCTCTCTCTCTCTCTCTCTCTCTCTCTCTCTCTCTCTCTCTCTCTCTCTCTCTCTCTCTCTCTCTCTCTCTCTCTCTCTCTCTCTCTCTCTCTCTCTCTCTCTCTCTCTCTCTCTCTCTCTCTCTCTCTCTCTCTCTCTCTCTCTCTCTCTCTCTCTCTCTCTCTCTCTCTCTCTCTCTCTCTCTCTCTCTCTCTCTCCCTCTCTCTCTCTCTCTCTCTCTCTCCCTCTCTCTCTCTCTCTCTCTCTCTCTCTCTCTCTCTCTCTCTCTCTCTCTCTCTCTCTCTCTCTCTCTCTCTCTCTCTCTCTCTCTCTCTCTCTCTCTCTCTCTCTCTCTCTCTCTCTCTCTCTCTCTCTCTCTCTCTCTCTCTCTCTCTCTCTCTCTCTCTCTCTCTCTCTCTCTCTCTCTCTCTCTCTCTCTCTCTCTCTCTCTCTCTCTCTCTCTCTCTCTCTCTCTCTCTCTCTCTCTCTCTCTCTCTCTCTCTCTCTCTCCTCTCTCTCTCTCTCTCTCTCTCTCTCTCTCTCTCTCTCTCTCTCTCTCTCTCTCTCTCTCTCTCTCTCTCTCTCTCTCTCTCTCTCTCTCTCTCTCTCTCTCTCTCTCTCTCTCTCTCTCTCTCTCTCTCTCTCTCTCTCTCTCTCTCTCCCTCTCTCTCTCTCTCTCTCTCTCTCTCTCTCTCTCTCTCTCTCTCTCTCTCTCCCTCTCTCTCTCTCCCTCTCTCTCTCTCTCTCTCTCTCCCTCTCTCTCTCCCTCTCTCTCTCTCCTCTCTCTCTCTCTCTCTCTCTCTCTCTCTCTCTCTCTCTCTCTCTCTGACCATCTCTGCTGGCCAGTCGTAGTCTGTGTGGGTTCCCCACCTCCCCGGTTGGGTTCTGGCGATGCTGCCTGGTATCATGTGAGGGAAAAACGAGTGAAGAGATTATAGACCATAACCAGAGGGAAGAGTGTTATCTTGTCTTATCGTTCTACCTTTTTCCACCAGAATTAGCGTGTATATGTTTTTGTTTTCTTTAAACCTGCTAAAGTAGGCGGTCGGCCATCCTGGTGTGTCACGCTCAGTAGAAGCAGTGTTTGTGGTGTTACACGGCTGTCGGGTACACACCGACTACATTCCATCCCCACCGTCGCTTCGCTTTCTTTCTTTTTAAAGGAATAAAACCCAGTTAGTTCATTTTGGTGTATCATCGCTTTGTTATCAACAGATAGTTGGATGACGAAAGTTAATGCATCTGCTCTGTAAGTCTCAGCTCAGAGTAGCAGGAGTAGGATTTCACCACGGGACCAGAGAGTCGACAGACTGAGAGATGGCCAAACAAAACCATGCCTAGTTCAGATTTAATCCCGATCCTATGAAGGAACCATAACGTTAATGAGGTAGCCGCTGTGGGGAGGATGGAGACAGCCGCTGGACGATCAACGTAAACGCTCTGCACTTGTTGACCGTCATCTTTTCTTGGAAAAGGTCTGGTGTAATTGGTGACACTGGTGTCACAACTTAGTTAACAGGTGTGAAAAGTTCCTCCCCATCACATCCCTAATTTAGTCCCCAACTCTCAAACCAGAGCTGGTGATTGTTGGAACAGTGGAAAGACTAACAAACACAGTGTAGATACGAGGGGTGGGACGGTTCATAAAATTTACCATTTGGTTTGGTTCACGGTTTGTGGTCACGGTGTTCGGTTCGGTACAGTGGTAAACAGTATTTATGGTACAGCAAGGAGGCCAAGAGAGAGAAAGAAAGAGAAAGAAGCCAAGAGACAGTATATTATAGCAGCTCAAGTACTCGAATCACTGCTGTAATCCAGCGTCCTCCACGGCTGCATCAGGCTGCAGATCTCTGGCTGTAAACCTCCCGATGCTTTAGTTGAGTAGCTGCTCTGAGTCTGCATGTAGAGGCTGTTTAATGCTGCTGGGAGAAGGAGTCGCTCCTTCCTCCCCGACTCTCTGCTCCTATCAACGGACACACCGGACTGAATCATTGATCATATTGGAAGTATGGCTGCTAGCATTAGCACAGCGCTGACACACAGTTGATGTTTTATCCTCCCTTTTCCCGCCACCGTCAGACGTAACACCAAACACGTAACGCTCCCTCACAGCAGAGAGAAACGACCCGGTGGATCCTCTACCTGAACTTTATCGTGTCCTCTCTCCATTTCCTCAACCAATCACAGCCGGACTCTGCTCTTCGTCAACGGCTCTGAGGAGGAAGGAGGCGGGGTCACGCCTCATCAACGCCTCGTATCTTTGGAGGTACAACACTGGTCCGCCCTCGCCAAAATTGAGCCAATCACAACGCAGCTTCAGTTACACTGCGCATGTGTTATACCTCATATTCCTGTCCACCGTGTCCCAGCCTCTTTCCATAGGCCTGGATTTCTAGTGGGACAACAGTCGGCCTCATAACCTATTTCAAATGAACCGAACGATGCATACACGACCCGAATCAGGACTAGCGAACTGAAGCATTCGGATTTTGACCTGAACCGTTCCCGTCCCTTATAGATAGTAAATTATAATAATTGTCTTGTTTATTTTAGTTTTATATTCACTTCAATGTCACGTCACATTTTGCCAGAAAAGGGATGAAAGCGCGTCTGTCCAGGTATCACGTTTCCATCGCCGCCAAGCTGTGCGTTACTTGGTGACATCACCACGTTACGGAAGAAAAGGCGGGACTTCTAGCGAGGTGTTTCAGGCAGTTCGGGATCAGTGTGTCTGTGGGGGCGGGCTGGACTAACTTTGTAGACCTTTTACATGCCCAAAAAACTATATAACACACTAAAGGAAAGGGAAAAAGCACAATCAGTGCTTTTTAATGAAAATGAGTATTTTAACTAATCTGACCAGCTTGACCTGTAAACAGTAGAAAATCCTCACTATTACTGTCATGCAGGTGTAATAGTGTGTGGTTGCTCCAGGTGTGTGAGGTTTACAGCAGATGTTGTGTTACTATGGAAGAACGATGAATATGAGTTCCAGCGAATCAGATGCAAGATAGACCGGTAGTCATAGAAACATGTATGTGGCTGTTGAAATCATGTGATTCAACACGTATGTACGTATGCGTAAACAAACATATAAATGATGTATCATGGACACACACACACACACACACACACACACACACACACACCTCTCACCCACACACACACACACACACCCACACACCTCTCACACACACACACATACACACACACACACTCTCACACTCATGACGGATCAGCTGGTGACTTCATCCGTCTGGCGTGGAACGAGCAGATCCGTTCCGATCGGTCACGGCTGACGGAGGCTCTGATATGAGGGTGTGTGTGTGTGTGTGTGTGTGTGTGTGTGTGTGTGTGTGTGTGTGTGTGTGTGTGTGTGTGTGTGTGTGTGTGTGTGGGGGGCAGGTGATACTGTAACACCTGTTCAGCAGGATCACTTACCTCAGGGGGCTCGACTGCATCTCACGCACACACTGTCAGTTCAGCCCAGTGGTTGGCAGAAAAAGCACCATTTGGGACGTTCACGCTCCAATGTGCAATCTCTCTCTCTCTCTCTCTCTCTCTCTCTCTCTCCCCCCTCCCCCCCAGTCTGGTGACACAATGCCACGTTTGATATTGCTGATGCTGTGATATGATATCATCTCAGTACAGTAATAACTGGTGCTGGGATGATACACCTATCTACTGGTTCTATACTATCACAATACCTGGGTGGGTTCGATATGCACTGTGATTTTTAAGTATTTCAATTTGATATTATGTTTTTTATGATGACTTTTCAAACACTACACCATGCAAAAAAGTTGAATCATCTAAATGAATCCGGAAAAAATGTTTGATTTTCAGCAGGTATGTGGTCAAAGATGTCCTACATCTTTTCCAGCAACCCAAAAATTAAAGAAAAAAGTCATTTCCCTCACAACTTAATTCATGTAATTAGTTTTAAGTCATTTATAAGGAACACATAACATGTTTTATACTTCTGTTGAATCTTATTTTCATAGACGTGTTTTGTATATGCAGTTCCCTTCGTTAACACCTTATTTTGAAAACCGGACGTAGTCACATGTGTCTACTTCCTCTAACTTTTCCAAGGTCGCCACCAAGCCAATAGGAAGAGCGCTGGTCGTTGATCCCAATGTTCCTAGTGGACAAACGGTAGTACTACAGCTTCTGTGTCTGTCGCGTGACGTCATTTGGTCCCAAAAAGACTTTTTTCACATGGACTTACATGCATTAAAACTGCTGCTGCTGTAAAATCAGAGGTTTTCTAAAGGGACTCTGGTGCTCAGAAACACTACTGCATTTGTCCACAAGCATCGGCAAAATCAACACAAATTTTAAGATCTTCATAGTAAGTTTAAAATTTGAAATTGCAGTGAATTTGTTGAAAGACCAGAGCTTTTTCAGGATGTGAGCCCAGACTTCAGGACTTTGGCTGGACTTGTTCAACCCGTTATGGTCAGCAGATAAACGTGCATCCGTCCATACATGTACAGGCAGATATACGGTTGTCTCCCTCTTGGATTCTGCATCCTGACAGACAGACGAGTACCACAGTAATGGTTGTTTTGACAGAACTCTCCTCCAGATACGTGATCCTCACAGTCAATTCCCTCAGTGTGAGAGTGTGTTCGTCTGGATCTCACTGTGGTGAAATGTGATGCCGCTGCTGTCCTCCCTCAGCTCAGTGTGTGTGTTGTCTGTAAATGCTAGTGTGTGTTAGAAGAGGTCAGGACAAAGCTTATCTTCCTGATTAGGGCACAACCATTTAGAAAAAATATTGATATATTGATCTGATATATGATATATTGATATTGAAATTGTGAAATGATTTGCGATATTAGACATAATGATAATTTTTACATCATTATTCTCTTTTTTATTGAAAATTGATTTTATTGAATTTATATTAAAATTATTGTGGTGTGATTTTTGTGGCAATCTCTACCAAAGATATTTTCTTAAGGCCAGCTCACACTACACACACACAGATGTTTCAGATCTTAATACATGTGTAAATGTGAATGAGCCCACACATATGTAATGTATAGGATTATATACAGTATATATATATATATATATATATATATATATATACATATATATATATATATATATACTTCTGTGTCCGTCGCATGACGTCTCAAAAAGACTTTCTCATAGACTTACACTGAGAAAGAGATGTCTTTTACTGAGTGGATCATTTTTTTTTTTTTTTTTTTTTTGAGGTAAACCAACTCCCCAGTACCAACACTCTTATAGTCCTTACTTAAATCATGAGGTCCTAAATGTTGTAAAACGATGTTTGGACCCTGTGACTGAGTCATGTGATTGCTAAGTTACTAGCATGGCTGACCTTGTTGTCTCTGCTAGCAGCTGCTGTGCAGTTAAACTCAGCATTTTATAATGCTGCTGCTGCCTACAGGAGGGAAGCTGTTATTCAAGGGTGTTGCATCAAGTCCCGCATCCAGCACTGCTTCCTGTTTACATCGGCACGAGCGTGGTCAGTGTACGTGAACGGTCATGTGATGTGCATCTATCAGGAAAGATAAATTGTGAAACAGCCCTAAAAAGCTCGTCTGGATGGAGAGAGGACTAGTGAGGATGTAGCCTAAAGCTGAAGTGAGTGGTGGAGATTCATCCAGAGAAAACTCACCTCTCTGCTGTCAGACTGCAAAAACACACTCGTAATTATAGACTGTGGTGATGTTTCTCTCTCTAACAAAGAAATGTAGATAGCCATCTTGCGAAGACAACAGCCACATTTCATTTTGGCCTTTTAGTCAAGTAATTCAAAGAATTAATGTTTGGTTACAGCTGATATATTTTGCCCCTGGCGAAGTGTGTCATTTTAACTGGTCAGACATGACATAACAGAAAAGACTGAGGAGATAAAAGACATCTGTTAGTCATTTTATCAGATCCAGAAACAGAACTGGTGACCAGAGATCAGAAGGAATACAGAGTAAAAAGACAGAGAAACGGGGAGAGGATTTAATAAAAACAGCAGCCTTCCCCTGGAGGAGGTGCTGCCGTGTTTTGTAGTGATGTTTCACATGTTTTTCGTACTTCATAGTATTTCATAGTACTGCTCCAAGATAGTGGCGTCCCGTGTTTTGTTTTCTAAGTTAAGTATATAAGTTATGTATGTGTATATCACATGACATTTGTCACATGACAGCCGGTTTTTGCACTGACTTGTTTTGTAGGGATGTGACATCGGTTTTACATATTTTACGAGAAAAGGTCGATATGTGTAGCACGTTTAAGTAGATCTTTACTGTCGGGTGGCGGTGTGTCTGGCCTCTCGGGTCCAGCTTTGGGTGCCGGGTCGTAGGTTTGCTGTGACCGCTCCGTCCTCCTCACAGCGATCACCTCATTAACATTATCGTTCCTTTATAGCGTTGGTTTTAGATCTGAATTATTGCCAAATAGTTGTGTTTGCTTTTCACTTTGACACCAAATCCTCCGCCATCTCTTGGTCTGTCAGCTCACTCATCCCGGTGTGAAATCTGACTGCTGCTGCTCTGAGCTGAGACTCTGTATGGAAGTGATACGTTTACTTTCAGTTTGTAGTGTCGGTTGTCCGACTATCTAATGGTAAAATGCCCCTGATACACAAAAATGAATGTAATGGACACCAACTACTGCTAAAAGCCTTATGTTAGTTTACGTACTTAGTTAAAGCCCATCCACGATGTTTTCCCTTAGCCTAACTTAGTGGGTTTCTTGCCTGTACCTCAGTGAGTTTTGCTGCCCCCTGCTGGTTGTGCTTTTTAATACAGGTGTTTAACGTTCACACCTTTGCCAGGTAAAACGTGACACTGATGCTATCCTTTGGTGGACGGGTGGGTCACAAAGACCGAGGTAGGAAAGGAGAGGAAAAAAACAAGGTGAGGAAAAGAAGACGCAGAGGAGTGAGGAGAGAAAGATGGAGAGGAGTGAGGAGAGAAAGACAGAGCTGGAGAGAGATGGAAAGAGACATAAATGTGGAGAATTAGAGAACGAGAGAGGTGGAGGAGAGCCATAGTGTTTCCCCCCATGTTGAGTCACTGATCTACATTCAATCTGCACTATGTGAATTATTGATTGGCCTTTAGCCAGTGTGTGTGTGTGTGTGTGTGTGTGTGTGTGTGTGTGTGTGTGTGTGTGTGTGTGTGTGTGTGTGTGTGTGTGTGTGTGTGTGTGTGTGATGCTTTTGCTGAATAGCACAGTGGTGGTGTTTTCTGATGGAGGGAGAGGTAGAATAGGGAGAATGGGACAGATTGATGCACAAACACATACATGAGTACACCCTATAAACACACGCGCACACACACACACACACACACACGCTGTATTCATTCAACCACATTTACATTTTTCCGCTCACAGTGTGGATGCACTTTCATCCACGCATACACAGACAGAAGAAACCAGCCTTAGAGGCAGGACTGATATCTAAATACCAACAGGGAGGAGTTTCTAACACACATCCTGAGCCCCTCCGAACCAGCCCCCCCGCTCTTCTAGATACATCAGACCGGCACATACTGGGTACCCCACAAAAAGACAAGACCACGCCCCCTTTTGGCGGATAGAAAACTGAAGCTCTCAAAGACTTCTATGGTTGATGATTGGTTTCCCCTCGAGGGGGCGTGGTCATGCGAGCCACCTCTGGATGACGTATTGCCAATTTGATATATGAACCAGATGTCTTCTCATTCTGGACTCACCCATTACCAAAACAGGGGTCGTTAGTTTTTATTTGTTAGTTTGTGCACTGCTGCATTGCCCTGAATGTCTGGATTCAGCGTTTCGTCGGTGCACCTGCACAGAGTCTGAACTCAGATGTTATTAGTGGGCTTCGTCTCTGCATGTGGGCGGGTTTCTATATTTATAGACTGTCTCATCTCCTGCTCACTTGTCTGCATCTCAGGCACCCAGAAGATGTCTTAGTCATCTTTGTTTTCATTTAATATTCTGGGTTTGACAGTTAGAAGGAGGGTCAGTCATTGGTTTGAGTAAACCAGCCCTGTGTCGTGCCTTGCTCAGAGGCACCGTGGTGGACTGTGGAACATGCCAAAGCTTCCAGCTGGCCAAACTTTGAATGTTGTTGATGTTGTGGATGTGTGATAGTGGGGAGAGACAAGGAAGATGGAGAGGTTTTATTAAATTAAGTGAAAAGTACATACAGTTAATGACTTAGATGTTATTGTATTTCATAGGGACAATGTAATGAAACATATAGCTGCACAGAAAGTTTATAGCTTTTGCTAATTTTCATCTCTTGTCCGTAGTTGGGCTTTTATTTATAATGTATAAATATATAACCAGCCAAAGATAACTAACCCAGTTGCAAGAAAAAAAAAATGTAGACATTGTACGTTTCTGCAAACCACAGATATGTTGAATAGAGACCTTTCTGAACCAAAAAGTGTTTCATAAATATGGTTGATGTCAGCATCATGTCATGCTTGCAGAAACGCAAATGGTGGGTTAGGTTTAGGCAACAAAACTAGTTGGGTAAAGTTTGGGCAAAGATCAGGGTTTGTGTTGAAATAAAGCAACAAAACCACTATAGTTAGGTTTAGGAAAGATCTACATGATTGGGTTTAAAACTAAAAGTGTTTGTGCAGTGAAAATGAAGATGTGAAGACGGGATACGAACAGCGGTCTGGATGAAAGCCCTGTGTTTGTTGGACCTATCTCAGACCCGCCTGCTCTGTCTCTTTTCACTCTTTAACCTTCGTCACTCGCTCTGACCAGATGCTAAAACGTTGGTCGAAGAATTTCTTTGTTGGAAGTCAGTCCTAATTTTGTGGTTTGAGACTGTTGGTGAGGTCAAACAAGGAAAAAGAGAAGTTTTAAGAAGTTGTTTCAGTTATCTTTTGCCATTTTCTGACATTCTCCACATCAAACAATGAATCGATAGATCAAGAAGCTAAACGGCAGATTATTTGCTGATGAAATAGTCGTTATTTGCCCTGATAAGGCCAGTTTGTCACAAAGCAAAGTGAAACTGCAGCTACATTTTTAAACCTGACAGATTTGAACCAGCAAACTGTATTTGCTGAGGGGATGTGAGGAAGTGAGATGATGAATTTGTGGTGCAGGGAGGAAGACGAGGAACATCCTCCCCTCCATCCCCGCCAGTCTGCTTCTAATAGTTATTTTGCCAGAGTAATGAATGGTGGTGTCGGGGAAATGATCACCTTAATGATCGTAATTATTGTAATTGAGCTGCAATAAAACATTATTGGAGGTTTCAGATAGATAAGGAGAGGAGCGCTGTGTTTGTGATGTGAGGGGTTGAGTAAGGAGAGAAAACACAGAAAAACAACAGGACTATCGATGCTCTCAGCTTCTCATCTTCCTCATCTTCTCCTCTCTAGGTCTTCTGGACTGAGTGATCCTCCTCCTCCTCCTCCTCCTCCTCCTCCTCCTCCATTTCTTCCTCTTCTTACACCCCTCTCAGCTCTCCTCACTTTCCCTCCTCCTCCACCTCCCCTCCATTTTACCCTGTCGACTGCAGTGTGGAGAGCAGATCTCAGGCAGGAAAGAGATGCAGAGAGGAATATGCAGCGGAGGGGGTGGAGGAGTAGTGACGCCCCCCCCCCATCTCAATGAGTGTGTAGGTGTGAATGCTGCTCTTGTGTGTTCTTGTGTAGTCTAGTGTGTGTCCTTGTGTAGTCTAGTGTGTGTTTTGTGCGTAGTGAGTCCACATCAGAAGCTAATTTGAAGCTTGGTTTTGTTTTGCAGCTGCTATAGGCTATTCTTTCCATTACCCAGCATTCCTTGCTGTGGCTAAGTAGCAGTGTGCTCCTCACCTAAACTAAAGCACCGGCCGTCTGTCTGTCTGTCTGTCTGTCTGTCTGTCCGTCTGATGGTGCAGTTGTTGCATTGACAGATCGAACACTAACACTGTGTGGAGAGCATCAATGCTGCGTTCACACCATACGGTATCACAGTATTCTGTGTGTTGTAAATGCTGATTGTCTACATACTGAACATTAAGGAATCATGTGAAAACACATGGAGTGTAAAGATAAGTTTTTACTACCATGTGATATGAATCACTTTACGTGGTTATGATATGATTCCATGACGATATTTGGCTCAGCTAGAGCGATTAGATGCAACACGATACGACACAACAAATCTTCAGTCAGTGTAACTGTGAAATAAATATCTGGATCCTGGACGGAGCAGGTGAGGATTCCTCAACGTGTTTATTGTTAGGGAGTCAGGGATTAATTAATTCATTAATAAAAACAACCATTAATTGGAAATACATACAGATTTTATTTAAAAATAATAAAAACTGCAACTTCAGGACCTGCTGCTTCAGTTCTCCAGATAAAACAGTACAACATTTAACAAACATACTTGTCTTCAAGTTAAATGAACAAACTGCGTCTTCTGTGCTTATTTTCAGTCTAAACAGTCGAGCAATAACACTGGCGTCTCGGTAGGTGTGTATAAAGTTTGGTTGTGTTGCCGTTGTATTTTATCTGGCTTTTGCGTATTCTGCAGGGAATGATTTTTCCAGGCTTGGACCTCAAACATGGCTCCAGAGTCTCCCTCTGATCCGTCACTCCCACTCGTTCCTCCCATCAGCTGGCTTCGTTTTGTTGTTGTCTTTCTGAGATTGGCGCCGCTGCCGCATGTCAACGACGTCATACTCAGGAGGAGTGAACCGGAGTAGCGTTAACGTTAGTTATCATTTCTTCACTAATAAAAGTGCTGAAATATTCGTCCATATAATGTCTGTCGAACTTAAATACAAGGTGGAAATTCTTACTATTGATACAATTGATTATTTACCTTTCATATGGTTTTTTGATCGGTGTATGTCCCCCCGTGAAGGACAACTTGCTGAGTACCAATGGACGTCGTGGATGAAACCCTAATTGTTGTCAGCTATTAAATTGATCATCAAATATTTTAAGTTGTGGACAAAACATTTGCGAATGTCGTCTTGGACTTTGGGATACACTGATCAACATTTCTCACCGTTTTACAGACCAAACAGCCAATCGATAAATTGAGAGAATAATCAATAGTTGCAGCCCTAAAAGTAATAGTACACACTTTGATGTTTTGCTGCACATGTAGTGAAACTCAGAAAAAGTCTTCTTCTCATTAATCTTTAATCTCAAAAATGTGCACTTCTGGTCACAGCCGGCGTTGTGAGTCCAGTGCAGCTGACTGGGACTCTGCAGCGTCAGCAGCCTGCCAATCAGCCTGACAACCAGTCGGCCATATTAGTGTGTCACTCGGCCAGGCCGGCAGTCCGGGGGGGGACGACTGTCCATCAGCGGTCCCCCTGAGGCGGAGAGGCTGAGCAGGACGAGTGGATAACTGAGAGGAGACAGAGGAGGGGACAGATGGAGAAGTGACACTTTAATTAGGTAAAAGGTAGTGAGGGCTCTCGGGGCGGATGTGCTGGTGTGTTGGGGTCAATACAGCAGGCTGATTTGGGCTTTCAGTGAAAAACTGGGTCTCTGACCTCAGCTGTAAAAATCTTTCATGTAATCATCCGACTGGCCAACACTAAATGAACAACACGTTCTGTTAAATTTAACAGTTTTGTTCCTGTCGTGTTATAGAGCAACGATTTAGCCCGAACATCACAGGACAACAACAGATTCATTCATTTCATCTCATGAAATCTCTCACAATCAAACGGGACTTTAATGTGAACAAACATGGCGGACGATGGGAAGAGAGAGTTAGTCATGTTATTTTTTGCACTACGTTGTATGGAGTCTTAGATGTCAAACTCAGGCCCGCCGGCCAAATCTGGACACTTTTTGTGCTTTTGCTGAATGACTAGAAGAAACTAGAGGATTTAAAGTCGGGCATAGTGGGATTATTTTTGGAAAACTCTGTCTATTCAGATCTGTCGATTGAATCAACTAATCACTTAGTCCACGAAATCATTTTAGTTTTAGCTGAAGAGTTTCTTTGTTGGAGGACAGCCCTGATTTTGTGGTTGTAAACTGTCAGTGAGGTCAAACAAGGAAAAAAAGCTAAAAGTTTTAGTTTTAGTTAACTGTTTGGGTCATAGGTGTCAAACTCAGGCCTGTAATCGTATTTGGCCTGCGAAATGGCATCGAGTGTCTGTTAGAGCTGGCCCACTGGTATATAGCGTATGAACTGCCAATACTGCAAATCCCAGAATGCCCTGCTAGTGCGTTGGCGCGTCAATGAAGGTGAGGGCAATCTCATATTACCATCACTGCAAGAACACCGAAGCCACGTGTCCCCAAAAACAGTCCGACGAATAGTCAGGTCAAAAACAGAACATAAAAAGACTCCATGAAACCAAACACCACCACAGGGACAAGGACCTGGACATAAACCGAAGCTCCAGAAAGATCTTCAGTAGTCTTCATTCTTCTTTCATCAGTATCTTAGCTGTTCCTAGGACTGTCTTCTTCTGGACTGAGGCTTCAGATGTGGCTCCTGGGTTCTGTTGGATCCGTTCTCCCAGTTTGGGGGTCACCGCCCCGAGTGCTCCTACTACCACGGGGACCATGTTAGCCTTGATCTTCCACATCTGTTCCAGCTGTTCCTTCAACCCTTGATACTTCTCAACCTTTTCGTGCTCCTTCTTCCTGGTGTTGGTGTCAGCTGGTATCTCCACATCCATCACCACCACCCTCCATCACCACCACCCTCTATCACCACCACCCTCCATCACCACCACCCTCCATCACCACCACCCTTCCATCACCACCACCCTCTATCACCACCACCCTCTATCACCACCACCCTCCATCACCACCACCCTCTTCTGCTCTTTGTCCTCCACCACTATGTCCGGTTGGTTAGCCAGCAGCTGTTAGTCAGTCTGGAAGCTGAAGTCCTACAGAAACTTGGCCGTGTTGTTCTCCACCACCTTCGGTGGTACGTCCCATTGGGATCTGGGTCCTTCTAGTCCATACTGGGTGCAGATGTTCCTGTACACTATCCCAGCATGTGCCTCTCCACATACGCTGATCCTGCTAGCATCTTACACCCTGCTACTATGTGCTGGACTGTCTCTGGGGCATCTTTACCCAGCCTGCACCTTGGGTCAGATCTACTCTGGTAGATCCTGGTCTCTATGGCCCTGGTACTGAATCAGATCTACTCTGGTAGATCCTGGTCTCTATGGCCCTGGTACTGAATCAGATCTACTCTGGTAGATCCTGGTCTCTATGGCCCTGGTACTGAATCAGATCTACTCTGGTAGATCCTGGTCTCTATGGCCCTGGTACTGAATCAGATCTACTCTGGTAGATCCTGGTCTCTATAGCCCTGGTACTGAAAATATATATATATATATATATATATATATATATAATTAGCCCAATCAGGGCTTTACCAACTGTCACCAGGAGGAATTAGACCTAAAATCAGCTTAATTGGGTGGAATGTGCACCCGGCATTAGTTGATTAACAGAAAATCAATAAACCAATTTATATAATTGCTAACTGATCAATTTTTAACCAGAAAAAGTGAGGATTTGTTGTTCCTCTATATTTTCTATTATTGCAAGTTGAATATTTTGGATAAAGTGAATATGAATATGTAACTATCAGCTACTATTATCAAAAACTCTTTGTATCTCACATCCACCCGTAGTGTGTAAAATCTGATTACATGTCTTTATGTGTGACAGGAGTGTCTACATAGTTCTGTAATTTATCTCCATCTGTCCGAGGAGGAGGAGGAGGAGGAGGAGGAGGAGGAGGAGGAGGAGGAGGCGGAGGCGTGTTCCTCCTCTCTGACCTCGGCTGGTGACCTGCAGTCGTCACCGAGGTGACGAGAGGTCGAGCAAATGTCTGTCTGACCTCGTCAGCCTCAACAACAC
The DNA here is from genome assembly GCA_947000775.1 of Pterois miles. Lineage (NCBI taxonomy): Eukaryota > Metazoa > Chordata > Actinopteri > Perciformes > Scorpaenidae > Pterois > Pterois miles. Next base: position 1,383,184 of record CAMQGK010000115.1, on the reverse strand, counting down.
ACAGTGACAGTTAAAGGACAGAATCACTAACTTCTCTCTGTCGCTTCATTTTTCAGCTCAGAAAAGCTCTAATGTGTAAATGAGACACTTTTTGAGACACTTTCAGCAAATACTGTTTTTAAAGTGTAACTGAAGTCACTGTTTGGTCACTCGACACTGTAAGAAATATTGTAATAAAATCTAGATGAACCAGTATAGTCTGTGGCCACAATCAATAACCTGATCAGCTCTATGTGGAGGAGATGTGTTGGACTGTGTGAGGTTAATGGTGGTCACACCAGATCCTGACTGGTTCTCTGACCCCCGTTCAGGACTAATACTGTAAATGTCTCAGAGAAAACTGCACATTTTAGAGAGGACTTTTATTGTGACAGTCTCAGGCTCACCTGTCAATAATCCTGCTGTCCAATCAGCATCTTGATCTGCCACCTGAGAGGTGGATGGATTATTTCAGCAAAGAAGTGCTCACTAACAGATTTGGACGAATCTGTGAACATTATTTGAGAGAAATCGGCCTTTAGTGGACGTAGAAACAGTCTGAGATCTTTGACTTCAGCACATAAAAAATGGGAGAAAAAACAAAAGTGTTGAGTTTATGTTTTTGTCTTAAGGTCAGAGGTCAAAGGACCCTTTGAAAATGGCTATGATAGTTAATGTAGTGTAAGTTTGCAGCGTTATTTACCCTCTTTCAGACAGTCTACGTGTTTGGTTAGTTTCATATGATGAAGTTTTAACCCTGAGAACATCTGAAGGATTTTTTAAAAAACATTTTTTGACATTTCATGAACAATTTAATTGATTTTACTTATTTATGAGATCGATCAACTTTAGAACCATCAAACAATCAGGATTTTGCTGACGATCGTCAGGAGGAATCAGACCTAAAATCAGCACCTGGCATTAGTTGATTAACAGAAAATCAATAAACCAATTTATATAATTGCTAACTGATCATTTTTCAACCAGAAAAAGTGAGGATTTGTTGCATCTCTACATTTTCTATTGTTGAAAGTTGAATACTTTGGATAGAACAAGCAATTTGAAGACTTCGATCTGGACTCTGGGAACGTTTGAAGGATTTTTTAATAAATTTAACAAATTAAATTTGTTGGGTCACCCATCTATTAGCAGATGGTATTATTTACCCTCTTTCAGGACAATATGACGTTTGATACGAGAAGACTCCAGTATCGCCCACTTCAACCTAAAAACCACAAGCGGCATTAATGTGTTAAAGAAATCAGTGGCGTTAAAACAGATTTGCGTTATTATTGCGTCAACTTTGACAGTTGTGTACTTCAATCTGAAATACTGCCAAACAGGTGGTTTTGCTTTTCACTTTGACACCAAACCCTTTTTGTCATCCTGTTGGTTGGCTGGTTGGTTGGCTGGTTGGCTGGTTGGTTGGTTGGCTGGTTGGCTGGTTGGCTGGTTGGTTGGCTGTTTGGCTGGTTGGCTGGTTGGCTGGTTGGCTGGTTGGTTGGCTGGTTGGTTGGCTGGTTGGCTGGTTGGCTGGTTGGTTGGCTGGTTGGCTGGTTGGCTGGTTGGTTGGCTGGTTGGCTGGTTGGTTGGCTGGTTGGTTGGCTGGTTGGTTGGCTGGTTGGCTGGTTGGTTGGCTGGTTGGTTGGCTGGTTGGCTGGTTGGCTGGTTGGTTGGTTGGTTGGCTGGTTGGTTGGTTGGTTGGCTGGATGGTTGGTTGGTTGGCTGGCTGGTTGGCTGGTTGGTTGGCTGGTTGGTTGGCTGGTTGGTTGGTTGGTTGGTTGGCTGGTTGGTTGGCTGGTTGGTTGGTTGGCTGGTTGGTTGGCTGGTTGGTTGGCTGGTTGGTTGGTTGGTTGGTTGGTTGGCTGGTTGGTTGGTTGGCTGGTTGGTTGGTTGGTTGGTTGGCTGGCTGGTTGGTTGGTTGGTTGGTTGGTTGGTTGGTTGGTTGGTTAACTCTCCCAACTCATCGCGTCATAAGAGACTCTGAGTCTCAGCTGCGCTGTACTGACTCTAGAAACCTTCACTTTCAGTTTATCATCTCAGTATTGATATCACACTTTGTATTTTACAAATTAGAGTTTTATTTGATGAATGAGGGCTGATATGCAAAAATTAACTAAATGGCTTTTGTTTCTGTAAAAAGAAAAAGCAAATCAACGTGGGGGGGATCGTGTATGCCTGAACACCATATAACTACTCAGACTACTATGGCGAGGCTGCTCGGCACTGGGTTTGATTGCGCCTTAACAGAAATAATCTACTTGCTTTATGTCTAATAAATAACCAACAAACTCAATATGCAAGACAAGCTGCAGCAAAACATTGAGCAGTTTGGACAAGATATTAAAACACAATAAAGTGAGACGTCCTACCAACCCTGTGGTGCTTCTTTAATGAGAACACGCTGCTGCTCAGGTCAGTTAGCAGCAACGAGGCTGCAGAGCGTCGTTGCTGCTAACTGACCCGAGCAGCATCAGTCTGGGTCGTCTCATTTCAGTCTATCAGCAGGCCGGCTACATCAGCCAGGGTCGCCACGTCAATACAGCCTCAGATCTCCAGGTCAAAGGTCGTCTGTTCGAACCAGAGAGGACGAGACGTCGATGTCACTAAGTCTCCTGGGGTCTGTCGTCCAATCACAGAGCTGCTGTGGAAAGGACTGATAGACGGATACGACTGGGAACATAATTTATTTACAAACTGAAGTCACGAAGGGGAGAAATATAGATGAGAAAATAATAATCTGTATTATTTTTCGTATCCTGTCTGTTTTCTCTCAAAATCCCGACGTCAGAGTTGTTACAGTATATACTGTAACCTCGACCTCAAGAAAATGTTGTCTTTAATATTTCCCCACAAGAGGAATACGCTGAAACAATAGATTGAAATCAGTCATTTGGGGGCTTGTGTGGGTGCTTCATAAATATTATTTCCACATTTGTTTCTTCAGACTGCAGCATTCAGGTTGTATTTTCTCTGCAGTATCTGTGACAAAACACAAATTCTTCCTCTTCTGTCCCGTTTTGCTCCTTTTTCTACTGATTTACATTTAAACCATTTGGATCACGATCAAACTTTCATCCCCCGACCCGGGAGCAGTGTTTCCTGATGGACGGCACCTTTATACAGGAGAAAGTTATTTTAGGTCTCACAACACATTTACAAAACCCCTACAGTGGTTGTAGTAAGGAAACATTTATTAACAGAAATATTACTGAGAAATCAACATTTGAGGAGCATCAAGGTTTCTGATGAACCTAAAACTTCCACTAGAGCTGGTTTCATGTCACCAAACATCTCCGTCCTACACAGCATCCACTGCTGTGGAAAATAAATCGATATCAGTGTCAGTGGTGGACGCACACAAGTACGTTTTACTGTTACAGTTTTATAATACTGAACTTTACCAGTTCCATTTTCAACACATATTGTATGTTTTTCTTCACTTCATTTATTATACACCTTTAGTTATTTGTACATTCAAATTAAAAATACAACAGAAATGTACAGTATATAATAATAATAATCACATACGTATTGTATAGTGATATAAGACATAAGGCTGTTGTCTTTTGGTTTTAAAAGTTGTTTACAGTAAAGTGAATTTAAACTGAATTTATCAGAATATTCTAGCTCCTCTATTATTTGCATTTACGCTCTTAGTCGTTATGTCCACATTACTGATGATTATGTATAAAACATCTCTAAATATTTTGTAAAAACACCAGCAAAACTACAATACCATCGCAATACTGACATCAAAGTATTTGGTCAAAAATATCATAATATTTGATTTCCTCCCTATCGCCCAGCCTTAATATCAATATAATATCTAACAAACAAATAAACTATGATGTTGCCTGTTATTGTGGAGAAAGAAAAGACGCCTGGTTATAACCACACGCAAGTATATGTTTTAATAAATCATCCTCACCTTTACCACGAACGCATCACTGATTATAATCTGACAATATAATATACATTATTCTGAAATGGGCCATTCTCACATAACGAGAACTTTTACTTTTGTACTTTTAACTATGTTTTAATGTTAAAACTTTTGTACTTTTACTTGTATTAAGTCTTGGATAAAAGACGTGTGTACTTCTTCCATCACTGATCATTTTCAGCTACTGTCAGTACTTATTGTCAGTACTTATTGTCAGTACTTATATTTTGTCGTTGTCGGTGTGTGTAGAGAAAACTGTGTGTGCACGTAAAAATATCAAGAGTGTGTGTGTTAGGAGAAGGTGGAAAAAAGAGACAGAGAGGAGAAGACATAATTCTAATTACAGTCTGTAATCCTCTGGACACACACACACACACACACACACACACACACACACACACACACACACACTGGGTGAGCTTTTAATTAACTCTTTGGCGACTGGGGACTCTGGTATTGGGCTAATTATTCGAAGCACTCGTCTCCTCCTCTGAAAGGCCTCCAGAGCGGCAGACAGGTATTCCTCGCTTTCAGCCCACCTGGTAATTGAAAGGTTTTGCGTCGAGATCAGTTCACTCCAAAATCCCTTGAAGCCGAAGTCAAAATCATTGGGAACGGCGAGCGAGCTAAAGTTAGCCTTCTTTTCTGCTGCAGACTTATCCACAGTGTAATACGGATTTAGTTTTAAAGGAGGCAGAATAAGCGTCTCCTTGTTGGAGGTTTTTAAGGCTGCCGACTTTATCTGGTGGCACAGTTCAGCTCAGTTTAACATGGTCGAATCCTCGGAGGGATTGTGTTTGCAGAAAGGATTTACAATAGAAATACAATGAAGAAATATTAAAAAACAAATACATACATGAATCACTTTATATACGCAGTAGATCCCCGCTGAGCATAAAAGAGATTTACCAGTGTTGAATTAAACATAAAGTTCAGTGAGTCTGAATTGTATAAATGGACTTAAACAGTAGATATTACTCACATGCAGCTTGTCCTCGCTGGCTGATTTACAACATAAAATGATATTTTATTTCACACGTTGCTTTCTCAATTATGTTTTACAGCACTCCAGTCTTTAAAGGTTTAATAGTCTTTACACGGATTATTTGGATGCTATTATAAAGCTCTAACTGATGATTATAAAAGCTTGTAAAATACTTAAATACTAAATATGAATGTTATTTAGATACTTTGTCAATGGTTAATAATTAGCTTTCTGTTTCTGTATGTCATATTTATAGATGTGTACAAACAGTTTTCTTAAAGGTTTACAAATCATTTGATGATCATTAATGAAAACTAATACATTATTAAAATGTTTTATTTTATTTTCTGTGTTGAATCCTTGATTCTGATTGGTCAGTCACAGCGTTTGACAGTCAATTTACCGTTTGTAAATGGTGGTTATGGTGCAGGTATTTCTCACACATCTGAATGTGTGTGTGCAGCAGTCTGTTTCTAAATCAGATCTGAGTGTGATTCACTGGTTGATGAGTCACCGCAGCAGCACGAACACGACCAGCAGTGTGTCCCAGTACACCCCCAACACACACACACGCACACACACTGACACACACACACACACACACACACACACACACACACACTATGGTTACCCAAGCTTGTTTCCAACTGCATGTATGTGACGTTTTGGTGTGTGTTTGCTTGTCTGTGCGTGCGTGCGTGCGCGCGTGGTGCGTACTAAATAATGGGATAGTGCTCCGTTCTGCAGATGTGATTTGGTGACTAATGTAGAAGCTGCTGATGTCATGCGTTTGCTTCTCGCTGCTGAACTCCTCATTTCCTGAGCATTCATCATTTATCAGCCAATCACATTGCGCGTGCATACTCACACACACACACACACACACACACACACACCAACACACACACACACTGACACAAGCACACTCATTACCAGCATACCGGCTCAAAGACGCAGATGGTACAGTATACAGGATATAAGCTATTATTGACACGGTGTGAGGAGTAGCTTTGTCTCATTTAAGGGAAGAAAGATGTGCGGAGGAAAGGAAGCAAGGGAAGGAGGAAGGAGAGATGGTGACATAGATGTGTGATTGTGTGAAATCAAACTAGCAACAGTAGTAGTATTACTACTACTACTACTAACGTGTATCCATGTTGTGTAACCGCCGCCTGCCTCAGACTGTAACTGGATCATATTGATCGCAGCATCAGACAGACGTGGATCCTCCAACAAGATGCAGGTTACATGGAGATCAAATTCAGCAGATTAAAGGAACAGTGTGGTTTTTTACTGGGGATCTATGAGCAGAAATGGAATATAATATTCACAAAAAAAAACAGTAGAAGACACTTTTCCCTCCCTTTTCATGTAGTCTGTACTGACTGTAATGTGAACGCTCCGAGTTGATGAGGCCGACTGGACGGGTCAAAGAAACACAGGACTTGTTGTTGTTACTGTTGTTTCTGATGTGTTGCCCTTATATTACATTACGTTACATTATTTACATTCATATTTTTACTTTTTGTTTTTTTCTAAACCTAAGTAAGCAGGCTTTCTTGCCTGAACCTAAGTTTGTGGCATATAAATGACAAGTCTAAAATACATTATGACATGCGTAATGTCCTTAAAATATGGTATTTATCCGCCTTCCCATGACAGCAGGTCGGTGGAAGGAAGTTTTAAGCTAAAACAGGAAGCTAAGTTTTTGTTTCAGGTTAAAGGACCAGTGTGCAGAAACAGAGTTTAATATTCATAACTATGTTTTCTTTGGTCTATAATCACCTGAAACTAAGAATCGTGTTTTATTTAGCTTAGAATGAAAATTTCATATCTGCAATTCAAGATTCAAGATGTTTATTGTCACACCGGTTATACAAGTACTGTCACGTCAGTCAATTCTTAAGTTTGTATACTTGTGTGTTTTTGTTCGTTTGCGTATGTATTTCCTGTTTTATTTTGTAGTCTGACTCTCCCTGTTGTTTCAGAGCACGTCACTTCCTGCCCTCCTGTGCTTCCACGTTTTGAATGAATGAGATTCCCGACTCCCTCTCCTGCGTCTGATCATCGTTCCCCAGCCCTGATTGTGTTCACCTGTCCATAATTAGTCACTCCCCTCTTTAGTATTTAACTTGTTTCCCCATCCTTCTTGCCAGTTCGTCTTTTACTTAGAGGAAAGCGTCCTCGCTCCTTTTGTTTACCTCCTATGTTTGATTACTCTCCTTTTTTTCGATTACGCCTCAGCCTAACGTCTTGGATTCGTCTCCTGATTTTTGACTGACCTCCCGTGTACCAACCTCTTTATTTAAGTAAAGACCTTTTTGACTAAACCTCCTTCTCCTGGTTGTGCTTTTGGGTCCACACTTTGTGCTCACAGTACGAACTGCCAAATATGACCCACCACCCGACCAGTCGGTCCTCTCTCCACGCTCATGGAGTGAGGATTCGCCACCACGAGGAACAACTGTCCGCCGCAGCACTACGTAAACTTCTTACGGACAATCAGGAGAAGTTTAGTAATACTGTCGGCGACAGGAATTCAACTCGGAGCCCAGATGCAAGCCTAATGACCGATTGACACTTTAGCCAGAACGGTGCCGCCGCCTCCTCCCACTCCAGCGCCACCGCTCCCACCCGCTTTTCCCACTTCTCCTCACCTCGCTAAACCTACGTTTTTCCGGCGAGCACTAACTGCCGCCATTTTTGATTCAATGCAGCTACATTTTGAACTCCAGGCAGCTCAGTTCCCCACTAGAGATCTAAGATTCTTTCATATTACGCATCTATCAGGCAGAGCCGGGCGGGGCACAGCGGGGGGCGCGCAATTCGCCGGTGTGTGCTTCTTTGAAACTTTTCACAGAGCTCTCAAAATATTCGACCACACCACACCTGGACGGGCGCAAGAGCACTGGCAGCCTCGGCGGGGAAGAGGAGAGGACAGATACGCCATAGAGTCCGCACGCGGCCGCCGATACGGGGGAACACGCACTCTCCTTGACACCTTCATTCATGGGTTATCCGACGCAGTAAGGACCAGTTGGCGCCCCTGACCTTCCACCTATCCCGATTCGGCATCGCTCTGGCGACCGAACGACAACCCCTATGGGAAAGGGAGAAGGAGAGACGCGGGGGCGGCTCCCCAACCTCCAAACCGACGGGGCCACCTGCTCGACTCCGCCCAGCCTGGCGTCCTTCTCCTCCTCTGAGGGAGGGTATCTCGTCTCCCCCTAGTGCCCCGAGGAGCCGAGCGGGGCCCGAGCCCGGCGACCCGGAGGAGCGACACCGACGCTCCGAGAGGGGAGGGCACTATTGTGGCCAGCGGGCCCTTTCTGTCCACGTGCCCGGAAAGCGGCCACCAGAACGAGAGGCACTGGTGAGCCACACATCTTCCTCCAAATATTCCTCTCGCCCTCTGACTCAGTCACTGTTTCCCAGACTCACTCTCTCATTATCCGGTCCTGTGGATCCGGGGCCGATGAGAACTTTATGGACTGGAGACTGGTTAACACGCTGGGCCTACGGAAGACTCCCCTGCCCGAGGTGTTGGAGGCCAATCTCTGACGGGCGCCTCTGGGTCGGGTGACCACCGCACCCAACCCGAAACTGACATGGCCGGAACCACACAGAAACATTACTCCATTTTTAATTCCCCTCTTCACCCTTTGATTCTAGGTTTGCCTTGGCTCATTAAGAACCAACCAACATTGCTGCCTGGTAACTTTTGGGTGGGGAGGGGAATGTACACTAACCTCTCCATCATCTTCTCACCTCCGGAGCTTCCTTCTCTCGGTCTGCGCCCCCACGGGAGGGGGCACTACGGCACACTCCAGCATCTCGCTCCTCACCCTCCTTATTACACAGACCTACCGGCGTCCGCCTTTATCATGACCTCATAAGTTTTCAATAAGGCAAGAGCCACTTCACTACCTCGTCACCGCCCCTACGACTCGCCATCAACCTTCTTCCTACACTTCACCTCCAAAGACGTCTCTACTCTCTCTCTCCCCCGACGAGAGCCATGAATACATCGAGCCTCCCTGGCGCGGGGTATCCGTCCATCCTCGTCCCCAGCTGCGGGCTTCTTCTTCGTAGAAAAGACAAACCCTCCGACCACACGACTACAGAGGGCTAAACGAAAAACCAAAAGAACAGGTACCCCCTCCCTCTCATTTCTTCCGCTTTTAAGTGTTAGGTCCAGGTTTTCTCTAAACTAGATCTTAGAAACGCGTACCATCTGTCGCGTGAGGGAGGGGGACGAGGGAAAACAGCCTTCAATACTCCTAGCGGGCACTATAATATTTTTATCCATTCGGCCTTACAAATCACCTCTTTTCAAGCCCTTTAAAGTGCCTTCGTGTATCTCAACCAATTTTCTTTTTTACCTTACGACATTCTATTTTTTCTCCAGACCAGCACACCCATAAACCCATTCCGCCGCTTTTACGTCGTCTCTTGTACACCAGCTTATTAAACGGCGAGTTTCATGTCCCCACCTCCCTTTCTCTTCATTTGCCCCGACAAAAGACCCCGCTAAGGTTAGCGCCGAGCCGATTGCCAACCCCCACTACTCGTAACTGACAGCCTTTTGTTTCGCCAACTTCTACCAATCATTCGCAACTTTAGTAACATCGCTCGCCCCTCCATCGCTAACCTCCCCACAACTATTTTTGACGCCCCGCAACCTAGCATCAATAATTGAAGGAGTTTCTCTTCCGCCCCATTTTACACTACCAGACCCCACCTCAGTTCGTAGAGGACGCCTCCACGGTATCGGTGCCGTTCTTCCCAGCGTTCCGCTAAAAACAAGCTCACCCCTTCTTATTTTCCAGAAAGTATCTTCAGCGGAACAAAACTACGATATTGGCAACCGGGAACACTAGCGAAGCCCGTGGGGGGCGCCACTGCTTGGACAGCCGTTTTGGTTTGACCGACCACAAAAACTTAGAAACATTAGGTCGGCCAAACGGTTAAACTCCCGTCAGGCCAGTGGCCCTCTTCTTCAACCGCTTTAATTTCACGTTTCGTACCGCCCAGGCTCAAAGAACCTCAAACCAGACGCCCTTCCCGTTTACATGATCCCGACCCAGTTCCTACGAACCATCTTATATTTTCCATCCTCGTCGTTATCGGGCCACACATGAGCGTCGAACACCGGGTAAGGAGCTTTAAAGGACACTCCCGCACCCACGGGTGCCACCTAACCGGTTATTTTCCCAGTCTCACTCCGTCCCAGTCATCACTGGCTCACACTCTCGACTAACCTTCACCCGCACCAAAACCGCCTCCTTCATCGCCCTTCCCCCCAAGGGGGGGGGTGGCGGCTGCCCTTCTTCCGAGCAAGTCGTCACTCAGCTCCCCGTCTTCTCCAACCTCTCCCCTCCTACCACCCTGTCAACACGCCCTTACTTTTTACGGCTCCCCCATCAGAACCACCATCTAACAGTTTTGATCGGTTCTCTAAGATGGCCATTTTATTCCCCTTCTAAACTCCCTCCCCAAAAAACGCAGTCTTTGCATAACGTTTTCCGTCTTCATGTTTCCCCACGTGTGCTGACCGGGGCCGCAGTTATATCTCGTTTCTGCGGGGTTTTGCTCCCTATTGCGCTACCGTAGCTCTCCTCCGGTACCACCCCCAGCACGACACTACCTTAAATCAAGACAACGGCTTAACCTCGTTTCACAAATCCGCTACTTGAGAAACATCTTATCTGTTTACGCTCACAACACTCTCCCTCTCTTCTTCAGGTCTCTCTCCGTTCCATTTGCTACGGTTACCAGCCTCCCCTCTTCCCAATGAGAAAAAGTGACTTTCCCTCCGCTCACGCGCTCATCCCCGTTCCACCTTTGGGGCCGCCAAATGTTGCTCGAGCCCAACAGGTGGAAGGGGCTTCCGATCGGCGCCAACACCTCCCCCACCTATCGCTCGTCAGCGTTGGCTCTCCACCAGACCTCCCACTCAGTTAGTCTCGTAAACTCGCTCCTAAATTTGTCGGCCCATTCCCCATTTCTAAAATCATTAACCCGGTGGCCATCAAATTACAACTCCCCAATCTATGCGCGTGCACCCCACATTCCATTCACCCTCAAGCCTTTAAAGGAGCAGCCTGTCCCAGCCTCCAACCCCCACCACCCCCCATTCCTCCGCGGCCCTTCTTTACATCAAGCGTCTCTTCTCCCGCCTCGGCCAGTACTTGTAGACGGCCCGAGGAGAGACTTGGGTACCCACAAAAATAGTAGACCCTAACTATTCACAACTTCCACCGGCGTCACCCCAACCCTTTTGGACTTCTGTGCCGTCCCTAGAGGGTTCTCACTCAGCAATTCTTAATTTTATACTTTTTTTTTTTCGTTTCGTTTATTTCCTTTTTATTTTTAGTCTACTCTCCCTTTTTTCAGAGCACGTCACTTCCTCCCTCCTTGCTTCCACTTTTAATAATTTCCCACTCCCTCTCCTCTCTATCATCGTTCCCCACCCTATTTGTTCACCTTCCATAATTAGTCACTCCCCTCTTTAGTATTTAAGCTTGTTTCCCCATCCTTCTTCCAGTTCGTCTTTTACTTAAGTGAAAGCGTCCTCGCGTCCTTTTGTTTACCTCCTATTTTTTACTCTCCTTTTTTTCGATTACGCCTCAGCCTAACGTCTTGATTCGTCTCCTTTTTTACTACCTCCCTGTACCAACCTCTTTATTTAAGTAAAACCTTTTTACTAAACCTCCTTCTCCTTTTCTTTTGGTCCACACTTTTCTTCACAAGTACAATCCTGGGAAATCCTTTTCGCTGGGAAGCTCCATTAAAAACAGTAAGTTAAGTAGCAAAAGAAGGAAAAAAATAATAAGAATAGTAATCATAATAAATGTCACAACAAGAACAATAAGTGTATTTACAAATAATAAATAATAAAAGGAAATACTTGGTCCACAGGCTTATTCAGAACACACACACACATAAAGAAGCAGTTAATATAAAAGTAGATATATACCGTATGTACATATGTGTACTTATATACTGTATATTGCATATTTTGCATTGATTGTATTGCACTTGTTTATTCTGGTTTTTGTCAGAGAGAAAGCATCATAGTTATCTGATCAAAAGTCGTATGGCCTCAGTCTGTTGGTGTGAGGATCAGGTCGTCTTCATGGAGTCCACCATGTCTCTACCGTAGCCCAGACAGGACAAACTGAGCACCAGCTCCAGAGAGACTTCCTGTACGGTACCTGAAGGCCACTGTGCTTCCTGACATACCTGTGAAACTATGGCAACGTGAGCCGTGGAGTGTAAAACGGTGGTACCGCCAGCCGCCGTCTGACTTCACTTCCTCACACCAGCCCAACATCAAAGAACTAGCGGCAACAAAGACCGACCGCTGAGTCGCCTCACGGCGCCTTTGTTGCCGCCAAAAAGTTGCACTTGAACACACCACAAAGACGACAGCCAACGGACAGTTAGCACATTCGTTCTGCGGCTGTGAGAGATGAAATAACTCTCCACACCAGCAGGTGGCACTAGCCTGTGTTCACATTAGGAAACAGGAAGACCGAGGACGACGGATATACAAGCTGTTGTTATGATACGTACATGAAACAGGCGGCGTCTGCCGACCGTTTTCACACCGCTCACTCGCCACGTAGCTTCACTCCAGACCGTCATGTCGTGAGAATGCTGGTGTGTTGGAACGATCGGATGAAATGAAGATGAAAAATGAGAAGAGCGTTCTGTGCCGTCTTTACTTTACTCTGTGGCTTTCCTCACTTCCATTTTACGTCCACTGCCAATTCAACTTGCTGAATTGGCCGAAAAAACACAGGCAGACCAGCGGCGACGGTGAGGGACACGCCGTAAATACTGGACCAAAGTGTCCGACGGCCGACCGTCGGGTCGCTGCGTCAGGGCCTTAAAGTAGAGTTACGATGGAGAATATTATGGAGAAATACACTTTATCAACGCATGTCCCATCGTCACTTTTAACTGTTGACATGACTCCTAAACTCCAAATACTGTGATTATATAATATATATACTGTATAATATAATATGTGATTATATATATACAGTCACAGTATATCAGGGCCTTGAGTTTGACACGTGACTTAGAGGATGAAGCGATTTTCAAATAATTTGGTGATTGATTTTGTCATATATGGGCATGTGAGTATTGTGTTGCGACAGACTTGAAAACAATCTGAACTTAAATGTGCAGTGAAACGACTGCATAAATAATGTTTATGGATGAGACAAGTTGTCTAAATAAAAGTCATGTTTAGATGATCCTGGTTCAGTCGCCGTGGTAGTGAAGTTATTAAAAGAAACATTTGATTGAATGGAAAAAGAAATCTTTGCCAAATCATCGTTGTATGTTTCCCTCCCATCTGTCCCTGTTTAATATACTTTTAACTTTGTCGAAATTTAAACCATCTTGAAATTTTCATTTTAGGTTTTTTGTCATGTTTTTTCTGTAGTTGAGGTTTATTTCCTGTTGCTGCATCATTCAGCTTCCTTGCTTGCTGCTGAATCCAGAGGTGCTAAAGTCTGTCAGTTACGTGACAAATCAAGTCACGCAGGACATGAACACCGGTCTCCCGGTGAGAGTCCAGTACTTTCTGACCCACCTCCACCTCCACCTCCACCACCATCCACCTCCGACCTCCTCGCAGTGTGCCGCTTGGGGAATGTGCGACCATGTGTAACGGCATATTTATGTGTGTCCATGTGTGTTCAGCTAGAGTGACGGGGAGGTGGGGATGTCTGGAGATTTATGGCTAAGGTGAACAGTGTGTGTGTGTGTGTGTGTGTGTGTGTGTGTGTGTGTGTGTGTGTGTGTGTGTGTGTGAGACAGTGTAGTCGGTCATCAGTTCTCTTGACAGTTTTACGGCTGCTGAGCTAGCAGGACACTCTGGGATGTTAGTTAGCCCACCTCTTCACACACCAGACCTATAATTGTGTGTGTGTGTGTGTGTGTGTGTGGTATATGCATCAATACAGTGCTTGTACAGTATTTGAGGTTATAATAGGGATTTGACCAGGAATTGAATTTTACCTTGCATCTCAAACATCTTTGGTAAACTATGAAAAGAAATCAGATAAATATTTCAGTCCACCAGCGTTGATCAGACCCGGTTTGTAGACCAGCTCCTCCACCTGCCGTAGCCTCTCTGCACCACCATGTAATAAAGCTGTAAAACGCTGAGGCCCTGCAGCTAAACCGTACATTAACACTTGTGCGCTACGTCAGCATCGTGTCTGCGTTTTATAACACAGTAGTTCCTCTGTGATACTGTGCTCTGCAGCAGCAACAATTCTTCAAGAAATCAATCACATTCAGCGGCTGATATGCAGCTGCAGTAACAAGGCTATAATGTACCGCTGTGCTACGTTTGCATGTTTGCTGACTTACGGCGGTATGTGACCAGCAGAGAGAGACCTGCTACACCGCTGTGATGGGCCGTAGTGACTGGACATCACTGAACATAAAGGGCATTCGTTTTCTGCTTCCACACACACAGAACTGAATACTGAAGCTGTCGCGGTGTAAAACACCTGCTGTATTGTTGAAGCTTTCACTGGGTTTCACTGGGATTGTTGACGGACGAAGAGTTTTTTTATGGAAGGGAAAAAAAAATTTTTTCCCCCCTTTTTTTAATTTTTTTTTTTAAAGAAAAAAAAAAAAAAATTTTTTTTTAAACCCCCCTCTATATCCCCCTTATAAACACAATATAAAATATAAAATTTAAAATACGAATTTTCCGGGTTTCCAAATTTTTGCAAGAGGGCCAGATGTGCTGAGTTTTATGTTTGGGGGCGACCGTTCTTTAACCATTAACATGATAACAGTTATCTTATTTGAGGGCCACATCAGTCTGTGTATACACTTCTTTCGTTTTTCAACTGAACATCAAAAAACAAAAATATGTTATTTGATTTAGAATCAGATATCAAGCACGATATTTATGACAATTTTAGACTTGGATCAAAAATATGAAATGGAAAAATGAGTGCTGGACCAAATTTGATTTTAATATTTAATGTTGAGTATTTGTACTATATTTGTTTCTTAAGACCCTAATGTTTGTTATCAATAAATATGACCACTCCTTTGAAAGGAGAGTTAAAAAGCCTGATCTCCTTTTCAACAGCTGCAAAATCCCGAAGGCGGCGTTGAAACTCCTCAACCAGAGATGAGGGGTCTGCTGCACACCTCCTCAATTGCTCACCGATATTGTGGCGGGCCGCATATTGTTGACTTTATGACAAAGGCTGCGGGCCGGTGGAAATTTGAACACGGGCCACAATTGGCCCGCGGGCCAGACTTTGGACATGCCTGCAGTATACAGTACTACCACGTACTGTGTTCCTCAGTAGTGTGAAACAGTTGAAGTGATGTATTTCTTACTACGTTAGACCAGACTGTAACCTTTAAACCAGCTCTAACTGGAACCATTACTGTAATATTATCTAAGAACAGAGCTGATTTAGTACTTTCTGTTCTGTTAGTTCACTTTATCAGACGCTGCAGGTTTAAACTATTTATTCTAGCAGCTCAGAGTGAAGTGAGACGATCAGGATCATCAACGAGGGGAGACGCAGATATCAGACATTGATCCTCAACATTTACTCCATCAACTAACCAGAGGACTGATCTCCCTCCAGATATCAGACATTGATCCTCAACATTTACTCCATCAACTAACCAGAGGACTGATCTCCCTCCAGATATCAGACATTGATCCTCAACATTTACTCCATCAACTAACCAGAGGACTGATCTCCCTCCAGATATCAGACATTGATCCTCAACATTTACTCCATCAACCAACCAGAGGACTGATCTCCCTCCAGATATCAGACATTGATCCTCAACATTTACTCCATCAACTAACCAGAGGACTGATCTCCCTCCAGATATCAGAGGAACGTTAGAAAGGGTCTGACTGACTGTCAGAGGAGGAGCTTTACCTCTCCTCCTCCTCCTCCTCCTCCTCCTCCTCTACCTCTCCTCCTCCTCTCCTCTTCCTCTCCTCCTCCTCTTCCTCTCCTCCTCCTCTTCCTCTCCTCTCCTCCTCCTCTCCTCCTCCTCTCCTCTACCTCTCCTCCTCCTCTACCTCTCCTCCTCCTCTTCCTCTCCTCCTCCTCTTCCTCTCCTCCTCCTCTCCTCTACCTCTCCTCTTCCTCTCCTCCTCCTCTCCTCTCCTCTACCTCTCCTCCTCCTCTCCTCCTCCTCTCCTCTTCCTCTCCTCCTCCTCTCCTCTACCTCTCCTCTTCCTCTCCTCCTCCTCTCCTCTCCTCCTCCTCTCCTCTTCCTCTCCTCCTCTTCCTCTCTTCTACCTCTCCTCTCTTCCTCTCCTCCTCCCCTCTCTTCTTCCCTCTCTACTCTGCTTCTCTGTGAACATCTCTGGCCGGCTGATGAGTGAGCTACAAAGGACAGACGGCTGATCAGGAACCAGCAGCAGTGTCATTAATGTATTTTTCACCACGATCTTTTGGAAAAGAAAACATTAACTTAACGTTACTCCCCATAGAAAATAAATGTTTGACTATAATAATAACGACTCATTGAAATCAGTTGAGAAGTGTAGACGTTATAGTATAGGGTTACAGGTGTGTGTGTGTGTGTGTATACACACACCTATGTGTGTATACAGTATATATACGTATATGTGTATGTATATATACTGTATGTGTGTACACACATGCAGACACACTGCAGCTGCTTCACAACTAAAATGGAGACGCTAGTGTGTGTGTGTGTGTGTGTGTGTGTGTGTGTGTGTGTGTGTGTGTGTGTGTGTGTCCTTGTTAACCTACTTTTTGAGGCCCACTCACTCAGAATGATAAAAATACTGCAATTCTCCCTCCTCTTCCTTTTCCTCCTTTTCTCTGTCTGTCTGTCTGCCTTTACTTACATCTCCCTTTCTGCCCATCTCCTCCTCTTCTCGCCCTTCTCTCCTCCACCTCCACCCATCACTCCCTCCATCTCTTCCTCTTTCCATCTTCATTTATCCCCTTTTTCCCTGCATGTCTTCCATCTGTCTCTTCTTTTTCCTTTACCTTTTATTGCCCTCCCTCACTCTCACTCTTTCTCCACTCTTCCTTCTTCTTGATTTCCTCTTTTCTTCTCTCCGACATGCTTTTCTTACTTGGATTTTGGAAAGATATGAACGGTAGTCAGTGGAGAGAGATTAATATTTTGATCCCGTCACTGATAAGCCATGGTTCATCTGCGCGTGGTCGTAGCTACGTCAGCCAGCGTTGGTGATGTTTGTTGTCAGAGGGATGTAGCTCACTGAGCGGTTTCACACTAAACTAAATGACACTACAACAAACAGACTTTCTTGACCTGCAAAATTATCTTTTAAATTGACAAACATCATACATGTGATTCATGGCGCAGGTCAAACAGGATCAAACATTATTTTGTCTCTGAGTACTGAACATATTTTTTCCTGAAATGAGGTCCCATGGGGTTCGTTGTTAGTACTTTGTCCTGAATTAAGCACAAATAATACAGCCGGTAAATTTACCAGCCACCACATTTAATAATGCAGAAGATGATGGTCGACCTACAAACGAAGCTGCTGACCTGACAGAGTTCAAATCAGCAGAGCAGTGGTGGCTGCTGGGAGTACAGTAGAGCTCAGAGGAGCGGCTTACCGTGGAGTTCAGCCCACCTTAAAGTGGGGATAGACGGTATATGTTAGTCTGTCAGCGCGGCGTCATGTTAGCGAGCGTCCGACAGACCGTGTGTGTGTGTGTGTGGTGGTGTTGTAGCTGTGATCGTAGCTGTAGCAGACAGTGTGTGTGTGTGGTGGTGAGTGTGTGTGTGGTGGTGGTGTTATAGCTGTGAATGTAGCTGTAGCAGACAGTGTGTGTGTGGTGGTGAGTGTGTGTGTGGTGGTGAGTGTGTGTGTGTGGTGGTGTTGTAGCTGTGATTGTAGCTGTAGCAGACAGTGTGTGTGTGTGGTGGTGAGTGTGTGTGTGTGTGGTGGTGTTGTAGCTGTGAACGTAGCTGTAGCAGACAGTGTGTGTGTGGGGGGTGTGTGTGTTGGGTGTTGTAGCTGTGATCGTAGCTGTAGCAGACAGTGTGTGTGTGTTGGTGGTGTTGTAGCTGTGAACGTAGCTGTAGCAGACAGTGTGTGTGTGGTGTGTGTGTGTGTGTGTGTGTGGTGGTGTTGTAGCTGTGAACGTAGCTGTAGCAGACAGTGTGTGTGTGTGGTGGTGAGTGTGTGTGTTGGTGGTGTTGTAGCTGTGATCGTAGCTGTAGCAGACACTGTGTGTGTGTGTGGTGGTGTGGTGTGTGTGGTGGTGTTATAGCTGTGATCGTAGCTGTAGCAGACAGTGTGTGTGTGTGTGGTAGTGAGTGTGTGTGTTGGTGGTGTTGTAGCTGTGATTGTAGCTGTAGCAGACAGTGTGTGTGTGTGGTGGTGGGTGTGTGTGTTGGTGGTGTTGTAGCTGTGAACGTAGCTGTAGCAGACCGTGTGTGTGTGTGTTGGTGGTGTTGTAGCTGTGATCGTAGCTGTAGCAGACAGTGTGTGTGTGTGTGTTGGTGGTGTTGTAGCTGTGAACGTAGCTGTAGCAGACAGTGTGTGTGTGTGTGTTGGTGGTGTTGTAGCTGTGATCGTAGCTGTAGCAGACAGTGTGTGTGTGTGTTGGTGGTGTTGTAGCTGTGACGTAGCTGTAGCAGACAGTGTGTGTGTGTGTTGGTGGTGTTGTAGCTGTGCGTAGCTGTAGCAGCATGTGGGGGTGGTGGTGTGTAGCTGTGACGTAGCTGTAGCAGACAGTGTGTGTGTGTGTGTTGGTGGTGTTGTAGCTGTGAACGTAGCTGTAGCAGACAGTGTGTGTGTGTGTTGGTGGTGTTGTAGCTGTGATCGTAGCTGTAGCAGACAGTGTGTGTGTGTGTTGGTGGTGTTGTAGCTGTGATCGTAGCTGTAGCAGACAGTGTGTGTGTGTGGTAGTGAGTGTGTGTGTTGGTGTTGTTGTAGCTGTGATCGTAGCTGTAGCAGACAGTGTGTGTGTGTGTTGGTGGTGTTGTAGCTGTGATCGTAGCTGTAGCAGACAGTGTGTGTGTGTGTGTTGGTGGTGTTGTAGCTGTGATCGTAGCTGTAGCAGACAGAGTGTGTTCAGTTTATTTGTCGGTGAATAAATGAATAAATACGAGGCTACAAGCTACAGCTGGAAGTCCAGAGACAGCTTCCTCACTCTGCGCTGGCTCTCTCTTAAGGTGGACTGTTAAGGTGGACTAGCTTTTCTCCTTAAAGTGACGAGCCACTCCTCTGAGTTTTTCTCAGCTTTTTAATTAACTGTTAATATTTCTTTTAACCCTCTTAACTGTTAATCTGTTAAAATTCGGTGTATCGATTAATCAACATGTGCATTAGTGTCAGACGCCGGCGGACTCTGGTCGGTGTGTTTCTTGATGCGTTGGGGGAGAAAACAGGTTGATTTTAATAGATATATTTATTTTCTTCTGTCTTTGCTGCCCAAATGACCCAATTCACATGGTGCTAATTAAAATATGATCCCCTCTAATTTAATCTAATCAAATCTAATCTAATCTAATCTAATCTAATCGAATCTAATCTACAGTAATCTAATGTGTAGTGTGATCATTTCTGGGCTTGTTCTTGCAGACAGTGAACTAAACAGTGGAGAAAACTGGTCCAAGATGACGTCACTTTACAAGATAAATGTGCGTTCGTGCACAGCTGTCGCACCCAGGAGATCAGACTCTTACCATGAGTTGCATCATGGAAGATGCTGCAAGTTTTACTGTGTGTGTGTGTGTGTGTGTGTGTGTGTGTGTGTGTGTGTGTGTGTGTGTGTGTGTGTGTGTGTGTGTGTGTGTGTGTGTGTGTGTGTGTGTGCAGTGGGCATGTGATTGTGTTTGTTTTCCATCTAAGTTTGACAGTGGTGATACAGTGGTTCAGGTTCGTGAAGCTGGTCATACACTGTATGATTTTAGCTTATTTCTAGCCACACGACTCATTTTATAGTCGGACTGAACTTCAGCTTCGTTGGGTGTTGTTTCCCATGCAGTGTACCGGGGGGACTGAGGACCGATTAACTCCTCCTGACCAGCCATCAGACAATCAGATGAATTTCTAACATGTCAGAAATTACGTCTATCTACAGGCTCCAGCACAGCTGAAGCAGAGCCACAAGTTGAACGTCAAAGCCTTTTAGCCAGTAAAGCGTAGCTAGCTTACCTCTAGTTCTCTTTGCAAAATCAAAGTCATACTGTCCACATCTTCCTCACCTTCCTGCCTCTTTTTTATGGACGTTTCAGCAGACAGGATGGCTCAGATGATGACGGCAGCACGTTTCTGTCTTGTTAGCATTGTGACCCGTTCAGACCTCTGCCAGCAAACTAACTTCACCTGCCTCAGAGCTTTCAAATCAATCTTTATTTACAACTGTCATCAGCCAGAACGGTTGACAGGAGGCGACCAACCATGTTTTTTTTTTTTCTTCTATTTTTCACAAAAAGTGTGAGTAATCAGGTCGTGGCTGATGATCGGACCGTACAGAGTGAGCACAGACATTGTGAGCTTTGCTTTACATCACAGATGATCTACTCGTACAGTAGGAGTAGGACACAGCAACACTTATGAAGTCATACAGTGTATGTCCAGCTTTAGTGTGCGTGCGTGTGCGTGCATGTGTGCGTGCGTGCATGCGTGCATGCATGTGTGTGTGATGCAGTTCTCATAACCAACCTGCAAAGTGGTACAGCAGATATTTGGCAAAAAAATAAATAGATAAATAAAACAAGCTTCTTCCACAAATCAAAAAGCGCTGGGGTCAGGGGAAAGAGAGGGAGAGAAAGAGAGATGCACCCTTTTATCTTTCACATGTCTATATATAGCGGCTCATGGAGGAGAAGAGTGGAGCAGGATAGGGAGGGAAGAGGGGAGGTGGAGGTAGAGGAGGAGGAGAGGCTGGGGAGGAGGCAAGATGGCTGAATAAGAACAGAGAAGAAGGAAAAGTGTAGAGCGACTTTCAGTGACTTCTGAAAGAGAGAAAGAGTCACTGTCTGCTGCCAGTCTAAGAAGGAGGAGGAGAAGGAGGAGCAGGAGGAAGAGGAGGAGCAGGAGGAGGAGGCTGATCACAATCGCCGGCTCGATCCCAGCTGCGTGGCGAGTATAACTTCCATTCATATTAATGCAGATGTACAGACACCTCATGTCTGTTTCTGACGGTGGATCAGCTCTGTCAGATCTAACTGTATAAGCAGTCACTGAGAATGGTCAGCTCCCTGATTTAAACCTGCAGGATATCTCTGGCATCATTGGGCAAAAATCCCATAATAACGTTCTGAGAGAAAACCAGACTTCTGCTCCTCCTCATGGCTCTGTTTTTAGGATGTAAGTAATCCTCCTTCCTATTGGCTGTGCTCCAGCTGGTGGGCGGTGCTTAGTATTTCCTCAACTGATCTCAACATGGCTGCCAGGTCACAAACTTTCTCATTTTACAGCTAAACAGTAACTACAAGATGTTTCTGAGAACATGTGAGGAGAGAGATAGTCATTACAGTACCAGAATGTTGATCCATATCTGATCAGAAATCAGAGTGATTGACAGCTGATCAGAGACGACAGACTCCGGATCAGCTCTGATTGGTTGTTTTCCTCCGGTCTGTGAAATCCTGCTGATGCTGTTAGGATCACCGGAGGACACAGGACTGTTTTCAGATGACCTGTCTCATGTAGTACTGTCAGGATATAGTGACTGTTTTATAAGAATAACTTTCTTTAATCATATTTCAACCCACTGCTGCTGTAAATGTCTCTGACTTTCTGACTCTGCTGTCAAAGTTAACGTGATAATCACACTCAAACACAAATTCACAGACTTAAACACCACTTATTTCTTCAATACATTAACGCAACTTGAATCTAGAAAACCTAAAGAATCCAACCAGGTCAGACTAGCTTGTCAGGAAGGACGTTAAATAACGCTCCAAACATTTGCTAAATATTGTTGAGGAAAAGCCATCATGTCCACTATCAAAGGGGTCTGTTGACCTCTGACCTCCAGATGTGTGGATGTAAATGGGTTCTCTGGGTCCCCACCAGTCTCCCCTTTACAGACATGCCCACTTTCTGATAGTCCCAGTCAGTCTGGATCAAGTCCTAGTCAAGTCAGCACTCTGACACACTGACAGCTGTTGTTGCCTGTTGGGCTGCAGTTTGTTCTGATTGGAGCAGATTGTTGATGCTAAAGTCAGAACCTGGGAGGGTTTCTGGACAATATCTGCCATTGATTAGTGTTGTTATTGATTTACAATAATAAATATATACATACATTTACATAAAGCAGCATATTTGTCCACTAACATGTTGATAAGATGATTACTGAATATGTTTATTATGAATACTGGACTGATCTCCTTTTAAGGTACCTTTTGAACAGATAAAAACTATTAATTAGTGATTAAACATGATTAACTATGGACAATCGTGTGATCAATTGCAATTAAATGTTTTACATGGCCAGTATGGACCAAACATATTTCTGCAGAAACGTTCATGGGTCTGTTGTACTGGGACCACACCCAGCTGTGATGTAGCGCTACACTAAAACACAATGTGAAGTGCTTTAGTACACCGGGTGTTGCAGAGCATTTGGCTTCATGTAGATCAACAGAATAATCAGACCGACGGCAGATTCTTGTGAACTCACAGGACTGCGTCTTCACCTCATCTCACACTGAATTAATTTGAATTACATACGTCTGTTTACCTTTGACATTGATCTTATATGCATTTGCATTTGATGGCTCTTTGCGTTCTGTCTCAGCGCGCTTTAATAAGTGATGAAAATGTGAGTGTGTGGCTCTGCAGAATGCCTTTAGACTCCTTTAAAGCATAATTTGGTGGGTATTAGTGTGTGTGTACCTGTTTCCTGCTATTTCTCAGTTCTGCATGTTTGTCAGGGAGGAAGGAGATAGAGAGAGAGAGAGAGGGAGAGGGATAGAGAGAGAGAGGGAGAGGGATAGAGAGAGAGAGTGCTTGCGTCACTCCCATAAAAGAACTGACTCTGACTCTTGCTGAGTCGAGTGCTACACAGTTTCATTTATTTGATAAAGCTTCATTTGGTGTGATTTAAAATCTCCCCCTCATCAGGCTCGGCTCCCCTAAAGCACAGCCTCAGCGCCACGCCAAAACGCCTCATCAGCTGAAAACACACACACACAGATAAGCAAACTGGTACATGAGGACATTTTTCACAGGATGACTTTGGCTTATTTAAATAGGTGTGGGTAGTTTTGTGGAGGTTGTGGCTTGTAGTGAGGAGAACTTTTAACAGGAACATAGTTTATCGTCTTCATGGTAGAAATTCGTCACCACTAAGGATGCAGGAGTGAGTGTGTACAGGTGTGGAGGTTTGTGTTGCCACCGTTTCTAGTGGCACTGCCCCTCTCCCTCTCCACATGATCCCTCTGTGTCTGCTGTGTTGGGGTGTAACTGCAGCACTAGGACTGAGACGGTACGCATATCTCCCGATTCAACACTTGTGTGCCATTTTGATTTAATGGGATTGTTAATTTTTTTTACCACTACACAATGGGGGGGGGTTTGAATTATACACATCTAGGGACTTTTACTTTTTGATTTTCTGCATGTATGTAGTCAGTGATGTCGTGAAGTCAAATTTGTAGCCCAGTGGAAAAAAAAATAACAGTCAAGGGTTAAAACAGTTGGGGACAAAAAAACAAGTTAGCCTAAAGAAAAAAACAAGTTAGCCTAAAGTCTAAAGAAATCAATCTGAAAGTAGTTTAGTTCGATTAAAAAAAGAACAAATGGTGAACTGAAAATGATTTAGTCCTCAGGAAGGAAGTATGTGAATGTCTGAGCGAATATTTAAAACACAGTAAATGGCTTTAAATCAAGGTAAACAGTGGATGTAAACAAAGTGAGAAAATCACAAATTGTTCCTTTAGTTGGAGCTGTTTGTTTGTGATTGGTTACTGGAGCTGTCAATCAAAGACTGTTGTGGTGATTGGCTGGAGTTACGAAAAAGCGAGAGGAGGGAAAGTGGACAGAAAACTCGAACCACGGCGAACCGTGGGAGGAGGGAGACGTGGGAAGCGGCGTGGGGAGCGTGGAGGAGTGAGGCCGAGGGTGGGGAGCTGGTGAAGGTCGGTGTAAACAGAAGGAAGGTGTAACTGCTAGCTGGCGCTGTTAGCTTGAACACGGGTCGCTGCTATGCTAAGCTAGCTAGCCTCGAGGAGGACGGAGCTGCCCGGGAAAGACTGCCGTTAACTCCGTGAGGACGAGGATCATCTTCGCAGCCCTTGGATTCATCTCTTGGACCTGGACCGTGTTCCCGGGCTACGAGCTGGTCTTCATGACGGACCGTAAGTTGAACTTTTCGTGTCTTTATTCTCTCTGAATGAGGATTTTAACGGCCGCTAAGAAAACAGCTTTTGTGTTGAATGTCGGTGTGTTAGCGGTTTTCTTCCCGTCACACTCCGCATTACTGTAAATTGATGAGTGATGTTTGAAATAGCGCCACCTGCTGAGGCTGCAGTGTTGACAACTTAGCGGCTTTGTCGCTATATTTAGCGAGTTTTCAGACCCCTCCAGCGTCTAGCGACTTTCTCAGGTGTTACTGGAGACTTTGAGAGACCAGCAGCGGGTGCTGCCGTGGCCCCTCCGCTCCCTAAGCCGAGATACTTCAGAGATACTGAAGCAGAGAGGACTTTTTACAAAGCTGCATGAACCAGAAGGAAATGGAAGGGTTAATGTTGAGTTAAATGTTAAATTAAGGGTTAATGTTAAGGTAAATGTTAGGTTTAGTTAATGGAAACACTCCTAGCTTAACCAGTCAGTCCTGTACGGTTCATAGACTCCTGTATATAATGTCATTATATTAATAAGCTGCTGTTTGGAGGATTTTCAGTAGAATAAATGCTGATCAATCAGTGTCCAGTATGTTTCCTATAGTGATCAATAGAGGTCACGTCTGACAGTATTTGTTTGACCCCCGTTCAGAGTTTAACTTCATTCGGTGTTGGATCTGAGCCTGTCTATCCGCTGTAGGGGTAACACAAAGGGAAAGGCATGGGATGTTTTCTCAACCGGACTCCGAGAGGATTTAACTTGGTTGGTTGCAGTATTTCTGATTATGCCAATTCAGTTTTGTATAAATTAAGTAACTAGCCAGTTAATTTAAGTTTTTTGTCCTGCTGCCAAATTAGTCAGGTAACCTGATAATTTCAGTGCTGTCTGACATTTCTAAAGTTTGCTTCTTGGTATCTTGAAGGGGCATAAACTGTGTTATTTATATTTGCTGTTTTTTTTTTTTTGTTACAAAAGACCAAATATTATTGATAACTTTCAAAAACATTCAGTAAACTGTTCCTTTTCATTCAGAGAAGTTGTCTGGGGTCAGTTACTTAAAATGCATTACAGTGAGTGTAAGTGGATTGTGTATCAATAGGGTAAGATAAGCTTCACCCAAAACAGGTAAATCTTTGCGGTAGCCACCTTAAGAAACCGAATCCAAGCACCCCTTCACCTTATTTAATGTTTTTAATAGCTACTAAAGAGTGCAGGGGTGCTACAAATATACCAGGATCATTATCAGGAATTATTTATTACAGTTTTTATCCAGCAACCCAAAAATCAAAGAATAAACACATTTCCCTCACAGGAAGGGAAGGGTCATGTAATGTTTTATACTCCTGCTGAATATTATCCATCAGTCTGATTTCCATAGATGGATTTTGTAGATCCAGTTCCCTTTGTTAACACCTTATTTTGAAAAGTGGACCTAGTCCCAGGTGTCAACTTCCTCTAACTTCTCCAAGGTGGTCTCTAGCTCTCCGTCAGCTCCGTTCTCTTCATCCATCCATGGTCGTCCATGCTCCATCAGGGCCGTTTGAATGCATTTAACATAAATGTCTCCCAGCCTCGTTCCAGCCTCGGTCTGGGTCTTATTCACACGAACAGAGGAAGGGAATAATTCTGGATTCAGCATTTTACAAGTTTTAGGACCATCCATCCATCTGCAACCACTTATCCCGCATGGGGGTCTCGGGGGCCTGGAGCCGATCCCAGCTGGCGTTGGGTGAAGGCGGGTTCACCTGGACAGGTCTCCAGTCCATCACAGGACACATAGAGACAGACAACCATTCACACTCACATTCACACCTACAGGACATTTAGAGTCATCAGTTAACCGAATGTCTTTGGACTGTGGGAGGAAACAGGAGAACCTGGAGAAAACTCGCACTGACATGGTGAAAACATGCAAGCTCCACACAGAAGGACCCCAAGCCGGATTCAAACCTGCGACCCTCTTGCTGTGAGGTGACCACTGCACCACCGTGCAGCAACCTTTAGGACCTGATGATTTAAATCAGGACTATCAGAGTGTTGGTACTGGGGAGCTGATTCACCTCTAAAAAAAGCGATCCTCTGAGTCACAGTCGTCTCTTTATCAATGGAAGTCCAGAGGAAAAAGTCCTTTTGGGCCCAATAACGTCATGTGATGGACAGGGAAGTTGTAGCACTGTCGTCGGCCACTTCAAGAACTGGCATCAACGACCGAGGCTCTTGCTGGGGACTTGCGCCGTCTCAGCCATCGCCATACTGAGAGCCATGTCAGTTCACCATGATCACTAAATGACTCACTTCCTCCTCGTCTGCAGCCATTTTACATGCTTGTCTGAAAAATGGAGCTTGTGCATAAATACCAATCATCTCTCTCTCTGTAATAAGTTAATACACTTGCTGGCAGAATCGTGTGTGTGTGTGTGTACACAATAATAGGCAATGGAGCAACAAAATATTGCTGATGTGGGTATTCCCTTTCTGTGTGTGTCTTTTGTGTGCTAAAGCATTACCTGTGTACAGTATATCAATGCATTAGTTAGTGTAGTGTGTGTGTGTGCGCGCGCGTGCCCGCACTTGTGTATTTGTGTGTCCGTGTGTGTGTGTGTTTATAATGCATGTGTTCAGTCTGTTTGCAAGCTTTTGTTGGTGTGTGTGTAATTGTTTGCTTTGAGTAGCCGGATGCAGTGGAAAGAAGAGATAAAGAGTGAAAGGAGGAGTGTGTGTGTGTCTGTGTGTGTGTCTGTGTCTGTGTCTGTGTCTGTGTGTGTGGTCAGTATTTGGCAGGGCAGAGCTTGTTTGTGGCCATCAGAAAGCCATTTTAATTAACGAGAGAGGAGCACATACACACACACTTACATTTTTTGCAGTGCTCACCAAAATCACTGATGCCAAAAAATTCTGCTCTCTAATTGCTTCCGATTTCTTTCCCTCTCAAAAAGAAGGAACGGGGCGAGGTGGGAAAGAGAGGAGGAAAAAGAGGGAGATAAAATGTTGGATAACAGGAGGCCAACAAGGGAAGGAGGGAAAGTAGGAAAAGACAAAACAGAGAACGCAAATCAAAACAGAAATGAGAGGAGAGAGAGACTGCAGGGAGGTGAAGAGATGGGAGGAAACGACAGAGACACTCAGAGGGAGAGTTACCTCCTGCTTTCAGCAGGTTGTTAGGCCAGCAGAGTGTGTGTCTGCTGAATAATAGATGGTGGAGCAGGGTAGCATGTAGTCTGAACACACACACTCACAGCATCTGATGGCTGCATACGGTTACTGTCAATTGATCTGCAACGAAATCCAGTTCATGCCATGGTTACTTCTAGTGATATGGGAAAGAAAATAAGCGCAGGCAGAAGTGATGTCAACGTAAAGCTTCGGTAACCAGCATAGATCTGGCACCACTGGGCTAAATTCACACAGTAACCTTTCAGCATATTGTAATTCAGGAGCTCTGAGAGAAAACTGGACTTCTGCTCCTCCTCATGTTTTCATTGGACTTTGACCAATCACAGGTCGTTTCACAGATAGAGCATTCCTATTGGCTGTGCTCCAGCTGGTGGGCGGTGCTCGGTGTTTCCTCAACTGATCCCAACAAGGCTGCTGGGTCACAAACTTTCTCATTGTACAGCTGAACAGTAACTACAAGATGTTTGTGAGACCATGTGAGGAGAGAAATAGACATTACAGTAACAGTAGTAAGAATACTGATTCATATCTGATCAGCTCTGCCTAGTTTGACCAATTGATCGGAGTTCGTTAGTGATTGATAGCTGATCAGAGACGACAGACTCCAGAGGACACAGAGGAGATTACGTGTCTCATGCACTGCTGTCAGGATATAGTGACCATTTTCTAAAATAACTATTTTTAATCATATTTGCTCCATTTCTACCCACTGCAGCTTTAAAGGGGCGCATCCATTTTTTTCAGGGGGGGGGATTTTATGTCATCCCTCATCTTCCCTGTGTTGTTCCTTATATGTATTTAAATCCAAGCGCTGGTGTTACCGATTTTGATCATCTATATCTGATCTTATGTTGATCTTTATCGTGTCTGGCCTCTCCGGTCTGCAGGGTTCCACCTGGCGCCGTGCACACCAGCTGTGACCGCTCTGTCCTCACTGTGGTTACCTCATTAACGTTATGGTTAATAGCGTTGACAGCGTTTGGTTTAGATCTGACATTCTGCCAAATAGGCGCTTTGTACTTTGACACCAAATCATCCACCATCTTCTTGTCTGTCGACTCTCTGGTCTCGTGGTGAAATGTGACTCCTAGTAGTGTAATCGGTGTGTGCCCGACCACCGTGTAACACCAGGCAATGACTATCACGACAAGTCTATAGTGGCAAAATCCCTCTTAAAATGTTTTCCCATGTGACCTGATGTAGTTCTGCTAGATACACATACATCCTATCCATAGTCAGTGTATTCGCTTGGGCTGTCAGTTGATTCAAATATTTAATCATGATCAATTGCAAATTAATCGCAAATATTTTATCTGTTCTAAATGAACGTTAAAGGGAGATTAGTCAAGTATGTAATCCTCTTATCAACACGTTAGTGGACAAATATGCTGCTTTATGTAAATGTATGTATATATTTATTATTGTAAATCAATGAACAATCAATAATCAATACCAGATATTGTCCAGAAACCCTCACAGGTTCTGACTTTAGCATCAACAATGTGCTCCAATCAGACCATGTCAATGTTGCGTCTATGTATATATGTCTGTGTGAACGCCGGCCTCCTGGTTGAAAGTTTCCCACCAGCCCTGAACAGACGCTGTTCACACTACGTGACCTCGCTCCGACCATCGAATACCACCGCGGCCGGGTTTACGCTGGAGTTAGCTGAAAGCCTGATTCGTCACATACTGTTGCTAAAGGGTGCCTCCGTGCGTCGGCTTCCGATGCCAACACCAAACGGCGGTATGTGACGAGTCCGGGTCGGTCCTCCACGAGTCGGTGTGTGTGTCGTGTCTGTCAGTCAGTGTTTGCAGTGGAGTTCAGCGTTGTCTTGTTAGTGTGTGTGCTCGGACCGACCTGTCCAATCCCGTCACGTCAACCAGCAGCCTCACACACACAGACAGAGGCCGTCCTCCGGCCATAGTGTCA
Source organism: Pterois miles (assembly GCA_947000775.1). Taxonomy (NCBI): domain Eukaryota; kingdom Metazoa; phylum Chordata; class Actinopteri; order Perciformes; family Scorpaenidae; genus Pterois; species Pterois miles. The sequence goes on along the minus strand of CAMQGK010000115.1, from coordinate 1,353,828 downwards.
ATGTCAGCGTTGCATCTGGTAAACACCACAACGGACACGTACCCCCACCACACACACACCGGCTAACAGCATAATGACTGGCCAATTAGGCACAGGCTTGATCTGTCTGGATGTATCCAGTCATCTTAGCCCCTCCAGTGACCATTACTCAGGCATGGACACACACACACATACACACACACACACACACACACACACCCGTACTACAACACACACACACACACACATACACACTTGACTGGATGGTGCTGTGAGAAGCTGGCTGCTCCACCAGGCGACCTCTGAGTCAGCCTGTGTGTGTGTGTGTGTGTGTGTGTGTGTGTGTGTGTGTGTGTGTGTGTGTGTGTGTGTGTGTGTGTGTAAAGTTGGTCGTTGCTGTAAAGTGGTTGAAGTGGAGAGAAATAAGTAAATAAGTAATGTCGGTACTCCCGTTTTTCTTATGTCAGGGTGTGTATTGGCAATCTCTTGAGACTTATTCCTATTTATTCATTATTTTTAAGCATGTTATACTGCATCAGTCACAACCAGTGGTTGATTTTATTGCTATATTATTATTATTATTATTATTATTATTATTATTATTATTATTATTATTAGGGCTGTCAAAGTAAACACGATATTAACATGTTAACGTTTTAACACCACTGATTTCTTTAAGACATTAATACAATCGATATTTCTGATGTTGTAGTAGGTTGTAGGTTGTGGGCTCAGTTTTAAAGCAGAGTATCATGAAACTGGAAAATCTAAGGAATCCACTGCCACCATGGATGATTGGAGCATATTTATATGCTAAAGTCAGAACCTGTGAGGGTTTCTGGACAACATCTATCATTGATTTATGTTGTTAATTGATATAATGAAATAATACAATAATAAATACATGCATACATTTACATAAAGCAGCATATTTGTCCAGTAACATGTTGATAAAAGGATTAAATACTTGACTTGAATGTAATACTAGTAATATTTTGTGAATGAATAGTCACATATAGCAGTGATGTGCATATAAAGGGCTTTAAATACAGTGTAAAATCAAAGTCAGCTACTGTAAAGTTCAAGCTGAGTTAAGTGTATTTACTGAGACCTGTAAACAAACAGATGAGTCACCTTGCTGCAGCAGATGCAAAAATGCATTAAACAATCAAAAGACATTAGTCTCATGGTATGTCCTACTTTGTGTTCTTTTATGTGTCTGTCTCTTTACTGAACGGATTATTCAAAGTGACCAGATCAAGAAGTTATTTCCTGATGTCATTTTCATTAACCGTTAATTGTGTGTATTATCCGGTTTAGATAATAGCGAGAGCGTTCATCCTTTTCACAGCAGAAAGCTGCAGGCTTCAGTCTTTTTGAGTCATCATGCTCATGATGACGTGACGACCTTACATACAATAACGTACAATAACTGTCAAATCATCTTGGACTGCTCGTAAAAAATTAACCATCCAGTGTGTTTACATGTATATGAGTGTGTGTGTGTGTGTGTGTGTGTGTGTGTGTGTGTGTGTGTGTGTGTGTGTGTGTGTGTGTGTGTGTGTTACCTGTTGGTGATGTTGGCCTTAACTTCAGCTGTACTCCGTTTGAATGGATGATCCTCACCACCATCATTGCAAACTGCATCGTCCTGGCTCTGGAACAGCACCTTCCTGATGGAGACAAGACGCCTCTGTCTGAACGACTGGTAACACACACACTCTCACACACACACACACACACACACACACACACACACACACCGCACAGAGTAGGACAGTATGTGTATGGATAGAAAAGCTTGAAAATACTTTTTCGTTGTTGAAATTATAAAAACAAACAAACACCAATTTCGTATCAAATCTTATAAAAACTGACATTGTAATCATACAATCCTCAGCCTCATGCAGCAGCATCCTCTTCAATGTCTCTTATATTTTCTCTTAATTTATTATTAAGAGAAAAAAAATAACTGAAATCAACCAGATGTTCTTAACCATCAACATCTGCTGATTACCCCCTTTAAAAACTATGTAAGGACAGGTATTGGCACAGGCAACACCCCTTAAGTACTATATAAGGGTAGGTACTATTAGCATAGGTAACGTCCCTTAAACATTATATTAGGGCAGATAGTATTAATATAGGTTACACCCCTTAAACACTATATAAAGCCATGTATTAACATAGATAACGCCCCTTAAACACTACATAAGGACAGATACTATTAGCATAGATAACACCCGTTAAACACTATATAAAGCCATGTATTAACATAGATAACGCCCCTTAAACACTACATAAGGACAGATACTATTAGCATAGATAACACCCGTTAAACACTATATAAGGGCAGATAGTATTAATATCGGTTACATCCCTTAAACACTATATAAAGCCATGTATTAACATAGATAACGCCCCTTAAACACTACATAACAACAGATATTATTAGCATAGATAACACCCGTTAAACACTATATAAGGGCAGATAGTATTAATATAGGTTACACCCCTTAAACACTATATAAAGCCGTGTATTAACATAGATAACGCCCCTTAAACACTACATAAGGACAGATACTATTAGCATAGATAACACCCGTTAAACACTATATAAGGGCAGATAGTATTAATATCGGTTACATCCCTTAAACACTATATAAAGCCATGTATTAACATAGATAACGCCCCTTAAACACTACATAAGGACAGATACTATTAGCATAGATAACACCCGTTAAACACTATATAAAGCCATGTATTAACATAGATAACGCCCCTTAAACACTACATAAGGACAGATACTATTAGCATAGATAACACCCGTTAAACACTATATAAGGGCAGTTAGTATTAATATCGGTTACACCCCTTAAACACTATATAAAGCCGTGTATTAACATAGATAACGCCCCTTAAACACTACATAAGGACAGATACTATTAGCATAGATAACACCCGTTAAACACTATATAAAGCCATGTATTAACATAGATAACGCCCCTTAAACACTGTATTAGGGCAGATAGTATTAATATAGGTTACACAGACATTAGTTCATTGCTTCGTGCATGAGGCCTAGTGTATTTTCCTTTCCATACAAATAGACGATCTCCATGTGAACAGAAGAAAATGACCCCAGTCCACCTGTCGCTGACCTTTTTCTTCTTTTATCTCCTCCCTTCCTCTTTCTAATCTGCCTCTTACTCCTTTCTTTCCCTCCCTCCTCCTCCTGTTGTCTCTCTCTTCCCCTCCTCCTCTCCTCCTGTCCTCCTCCTCCCCTGCAGGAGGAGACGGAGCCCTACTTCATTGCCATCTTCTGCTTCGAGTCGGGGATAAAGATCCTGGCTCTGGGTTTTGCGTTGCACAAGGGCTCGTATCTGAGGAACGGCTGGAACGTCATGGACTTCGTGGTCGTGCTCACCGGGTGAGTCCTCACAGATATCTCCACTACCTCATTCTAGTTTTATTTTGTAGTTCTTTTCATAATTTATTTTTTACTGAGTGAAATACAATATTTTGCTGTTACTTTTTTCCGGTTTTATTTGTATGTTTGTTTTCTATTTCTTGTTGTCCACACGGTGCCTCGTGTGCCTCCAGCTAGTCCATGGCTACCTGTTAACTTTTGTTAAACACAGCAATTATGACCAAATAGTACCAGCAAGGTTCCTGTTCAGCCTTTAGTCCGATGGAGGAAGACTTTCTGTTTTTATTTGTCAAGAAATATTGATATGCTATACAGTGTGTGATAAATATATCCATCCATCGTCTATCGCTTATCCCGTTAGGGGGTCGCATGGGGGGGCTGGAGCCGATCCCAGCTGCCATTGGGCGAAGGCGGGGTTCACCCTGGACAGGTCGCCAGTCCACCACAGGAAGTGATAAATATAGAAAACGCACATTTCACTGAATGCAGTTCAGTTCAACAAATGTTTTACTAGCATCGAGGATATTAACGGTATTGCACAAAATGGAAGACAGCAGATCTCTGTTTTAAAGGACCAGTGTGAAGGATTTCAAGCACAAATTGAATACAATATTCATAGCATGTTTTCTTTAGTGTATAATCACTAGAGGTAGTCGACATGTTGACCTCCTGGAATGCACAGATTTGATCGGCTGAGTAGAATCACGGGACGGTTTAACTTGCATGCAAAAGCTATTTGTTAAAATAGAAGCTCCCTTCAGGTTTTACTCACAACCCTCTGTTTTGGCTGTAGGTCGGGGTCCGTATGGGACGGCTTCTGGGTCTGGACTCAGACCGTGGTCTGAGTATATATAATAAATAAATATATAAATAAATAAATAATATAAACAATATAGATAAACTGTTATGAAAGTCACATCTATGCAGAAAGAGCAGCAGAAATGCAGCTGGTGTGAACAACGGACGTGTGAATCACGCAGCCGTGAGGAAACGCAGCCGCCACGCACTCGTCATGTGGCCGGTCTGGTTCAGGGCTTACTGTGTGACTTCCTGTCTTTTTTGATGTCAGACACTCACACAGACACAGCAGAGGTCTGGTTTGACAAAGTGTGCTGGTGTGATCAGGACCACCACCCCCTCAGTCACAGACCTCCTTTAATGAGGACGCACACACACACACACACACACACACACACACACACACACACACACACACACACACACACACACACACACACATGGATCAGAGCAGCACTGCAGGGAGCAGCAACCAGGGCAAAGTGAAATGTCACTTCTCCCAGGGATGGGGGGAGCGGGTTTGTTGTTATGGCGATAGCTGAGAGACCGGTAGCAGAGTTTCCTCCATCCCTCCATCCTTCCCTCTTTTTCTTCTGTTCTTTAAACCATTCATTTACATCCGTACGTAACTGTCAAAAGCTAAAACAAAAACTATTGTATATCAGACTGTAACTGCTGCTGTGACCCAAACAACATGCAGCATTTCAGTACTAATCAAGAAATACGCAGACTAAGCAACAACAGCTTAAAATCTGTGACTTTTAATGTCTTGAGGCAGGAAACGTGTTGTCAGCCGTCTTCATCTTGACACTCATCTTCACGAGATCAGTCAACTGTCACCACAGTGTTATAGAAGCAGGCAGAAAATGCAGTCAGCCCTCACTAAAGGTGTGCTCACATGCAGCAATGTGTTTTAAACACATTATGGTGGTTGTTTCTCGTAGGAGATTCACCTGGGTGGGAGGTGTGGAGCTTCTTTTGCTTCCACAAATGTTCAATATTATGTTAAAATTAATGTATGGAAAAACTCTGAATGTTGAACTTTAGGGGTCGTTCCTTGGAAATGTGTGACAAAATAATTCTTAACTCAAGATGTGTTGACTTGATTTCTTCCTGAGTGCTGTTAAATCCTGTTAATTTAGGCCGTGTCTGCATGTATACACCTATTTTAAAAATGGATATTTTCCTATACGCTTTGGCCTCTTATCCACATGCAAACAGAGTTTTGGGTCATAAAAACAGATATTTTTCAAAACACCTTCCAAAGCGATCATTTGTGATGTAAAGCCAGAGCTCATGATTTATGAGCTCAAGCTGTACAGTCCGATCGTCAGCCACGACCTGATAACTCACAATGTACGTGTAAAACAGAAAAAACATGGGCCGTCTACCCCATTGGTCCGTTCTGGCTGTTGACAGTTGTCAATAAAGATTGGTTTGAAAACTCAGAGGCAGGTAAAGTTAAAAAAAAAAAGAGGCAGCGGTGTAACGTTATATGGACTCTGAAGACGAGGACAGTATGACTCGTCCATGTTACAGAGAGAACGGGAGGTAAGCTGGCTACGTTTTACTAGCTATATCTATTGTAGCCTACATTGTTATCTTGGTAGCTGCGCTGTGATTACTGTAGAAAGAGGAGAATAAAGGCTCTGACAACAGCTGGTCGGGGGAGTTAATCAGTTCTCGGTCAGGGGGGACTGATACTCGATGAAACTGAAATTCGGTCCGACACAAAAATGAGTTGTTCAGCTCAAAATTTGGGCCAGAAGCAGGCTAAAATCGTACAGTGCATGCCCAGCTTTAGGGGCAAATTTTTAAAAACTCTAGTTCTTTTGTATTGAGTGGACACAGCGATGATGACGTCTCCTCACTTTGCCCATTGCTGCTTTATGTAATGAGCATGCACCAGAAACAACAACAAAGATGGCTGACTACCGGCTTTTCAACGTTTTGTCGGCGCTGCTCGGACTAATTATTACTTTACATTAGAAAAATGTTCCAGTCACAGGAGGCCAAAGCTGGAACTCATTAAACATGTGGAGGCTGGATGTGATTGAATGCTTTTGGGCGATTGAAGGCGAGGTTTGAAGCACTCAGAGGGACAATGGACATAAACCTTGATGACCTCCTTTTCCTTTTTACCTTAACCCCTAACTTGTGACCTCTCTTGTGGTGACATGTAAATATTATGGCGAGCGTCTGTAATGGATGAGTTAATTACACTTCATTATGCACTTTGGTGATGATGTGGCAGCCTTCTTTCAGCTGTGTCCATGACTCCGGCGGTGTGAAACAGACTTGAGAACATGTAAAAATAATATAAAAACATAATTCAAAGCAGTAAACACCCACAGCATCCAGCCAGCTGTCCTTCCTGCATCTGTCAGTTTATACTCTGTTGTTTTTAGTCTGCAACTTCTTTGTATTTGTGTAATATTATCATAAGATCTGTGTACGGAGCTCTGATTGGTCAGTAGGAGGTGCTTTTATACAAGTTGATCTCTTTTCTGAAACATAACCTGCTCCGGAGCAGGTCAGGTGTTCAGCATCAGTTACCATGGTGATCTACCCCGATAAGAAGTGAACCACCGTCGTAGGACTGAAAACCCTGAAGGGTTAACCCGGAAGTTACATTGCTGAACCCAAAACCTACTTCATGGTACAAATGACATGTGGACATCATGAAAGGCGTACTTAATGCATGCTACATGCCTCATACATTATCATGGCATTTATACACCTTTTCATGCAAACACGCTGAACACCAATGGAAGATCTGGAGCGATGTTTAAGAAAATGCTTTCCACCGCCATCATCAAAACTAATATGTCATTTGTTTAGTGGAGTTCCAGAGATAGATAGATAAGTAAGTGTGTAGGTAGGTAGATAGATAGATAGACAGAGGGAGATAGATAGATAGATAAATAGACAGACGGAGAGATGAAACTGCTGCCTGCCAGAGCAGCTGTAGCGTAGAGCTGTACTACTGCAGCTAGATAACAGGGAGGAAAGAGGAGGAGGAGGTGGAAGAAGAAGAGGACACGTGACGATGTCTCTCTGTTCCCCTGGGCTCTGGATAACAGGACAGAGAGAGAGAGGGAGAGAGAGAATAACAAGATGGGTTTGGCTGTTAAAGAAGGCGTGAGAGGGACAGAGAGCTGGAGGAGGAAGACCACAGGAAGGAGGGAGGACTGATGGGTGGGGAGGTGAGAGTGATGTATGGAGAGAGGGAGAGGATTTGGAGGATGGATGGGAGGAGGTGGAGGAGGAGGGAAGGCAAAGATGGAGATGGAAGAAGGGGGGAAGGGAGAGAGAGAAAGAGAGAATGTGTGTGAGCTCTGCAGTAACCTGCTTTTCCCTGCTGCCGATGATCAATCACTCAGCACACAACACACACTGTTTGGATCATGTACTGTATACACACACAATTACCATGCATGGCCTATATTGCCAATTATTTCAAGCATTCATGTATATTCATATCAAACATTTTAATGGTCTTGGTATGAACACAGAAGCCAGTGTGCCTGTGTGAGAGTGTTCCTATCTATGTGAGGACCAGCCGAACATCCTGACGGGGAAGACGGTCTTCTGCAGGGTCCAGTTGGCATCTGTTTTATGATGTAGGAAAGCTTAAGGCTGACCCACACTACAAGATATCAAATCTTACCAGATTAATGAAAATAAAATATAATTGCAATCAGAAATATTGTACAATTTATTTAAAAAATGACTTCAGTAACAAAAACACAGGTCTTTTTTTACCATCACACAGATATTATCAAACCCAGTTTATTCCATTAGCTTAGTTTAACTTTGTGGTGGGAGTTGAGAGGGGCAGAACTCTAGTCCAACTGATCAATGAGCTCTGATCTAACGTTCAGTCTGTGGCGTATAAACTGTTATATATAAACTTTGTGGTGGGAGTTGAGAGGGGCAGAACTCTAGTCCAACTGATCAATGAGCTCTGATCTAACGTTCAGTCTGTGGCGTATAAACTGTTAGTGATCAGCAGCTGATCAGCTGAGATCATGTGGTAGATGACAGTGGTGTGACAGTGTTTTACTGCCTCGTAGTAAAGAAGACATACCGGCTGGTCTCCATCAACCACTAACATGGATCCTCCTTCTGTCCTTCCCTCTGCTCCAACTTTGCTTTTCTTGGACATTTTGGTTCTATTCAGTTTATTTTACGACTCCATCATTCGGCTAGAGCGCCGCTGCTGGAAACTGCTGATACTGAGACGCTTCAGTGTGCATGTAACAAAATGGAGATGCATTGTGGGATATGTAGTTTAAGGACACTGTACTTCTGTAAAGCGGCATAGAATTGTACGATAAGCATAATATATTCTTTGCAAGCCCTCGCGGACCACATAAGATGAGGTGGCGGGCCTAATTTGGCCCACGGGCCTTGAGTTTGACACGTGCTGTAGTGTGGAGAGAAACACCCCACCACACGCTAACAGATTCATTCAACAACAAAAAACAGAAATAAAAAAAAAAAACAGAAATCTCGCAAAATCTCTCACAAACAAACATGAACAAACATGGCGAACAACGGGCAGGAAGAATTATCAACGTTATTTTTTACCTGATAATTGAGGAAGGATGGATGGATGAAGTCATGGAGACACCTTAAATATGCACTTGTGTTATTTCCGGAAGTTAACAAGTTGCTCCTCCATTTCTGAGATTCATCTCACTACTACTTTATGCTTCACGTTTAGCATTAGCTCATGCGTTAGGCGTTTAATATTTATGATTTGAAATTGGTGCATCTAGGATGGACTTCCGAGCCAATCAGGGGATGTAACAAACACTCTTAACATACCTCACGTCACAGGAACATCTGGAAAGATCATTTTTAGAGCCAACAAACAATCAGCACTTTTCTGAGGGTCATAAGATAATATCTTATTTTATCTTATCTTATCAGGAGGAATCAGACCCAGAATCAGCTTGACTCTTGTGTAATGTGTGCCCGATGTACTTGCTTTACTAGATTGGAGTCCCGTTAAATTTGCTATAGTCATTCATCCAGATCCTATTACAGCCATGGAGGCACCAGATGAAAGGTCACAAACAGGGTCACAAAAATCATTATTATCCACTGGGACCATGAATGACTATACCAGTTTTAATGGGACTTCACCAGTTGCCACGATTTGTGTGATGGGACACTGTCTCAGGCCCTGCTGGTATCTACAGTACTGTAGATAAATGAATACTGTCACATTTTCAGAAGTTTGGCATCAACTTGGTACAAAAGTATTGGTTCTGGTGACATTCCTACATAATACAGTAATTGTCTTTGTGAGTCTTTCAAGTTTTCCCCACAACAGTATTAAAAATGTCTGCTTTTTGACGGCAGTTAGTGGGGAAAAGTACAGTGTTTGTCCAAATTTACAGACCAAATCTATTAATACTGACCTGATATCACACCAAAGCATGTAATAGACCTGCCTGTCCACCAGAGGTTAGCATGTCAGTGTCACGTGTTGCCTCACATGCATGGTGCGCGAAGGCTGCCACTGCACGCTGCACTTTTCATTTCAATATGGAGGACTTCGAGGGAAGACTGGCCGAGCAGGTTGGCCTGTACAGTCCCGTTCTCACTGAGAGACCACAGGGACAGTCACATGACCACAGGGACAGTCGCATGACCACAGGGACAGTCGCATGACCACAGGGACAGTCACATGACCACAGGGACAGTAACATGACCACAGGGACACAGGGACAGTCACATGACCACAGGGACAGTCACATGACCACAGGGACAGTCACATGACCACAGGGACAGTAATGAGGGAAAGGGACAGTAACATGACCCAGGGACAGTCACATGACCACAGGGACAGTCACATGACCACAGGGACAGTCACATGACCACAGGGACACAGGGACAGTCACATGACCACAGGGACAGTAACATGACCACAGGGACAGGGGGTTGGGGGGGGTATCAGGGACAGTCACATGACCACAGGGACAGGTCACATGACCACAGGGACAGTCACATGACCACAGGGACAGTCACATGACCACAGGGACACAGGGACAGTCACATGACCACAGGGACAGTCACATGACCACAGGGACAGTCACATGACCACAGGGACACAGGGACAGTCACATGACCACAGGGACAGTCACATGACCACAGGGACAGTAACATGACCACAGGGACAGTCGCATGACCACAGGGACAGTCGCATGACCACAGGGACAGTCGCATGACCACAGGGACAGTAACATGACCACAGGGACACAGGGACAGTCACATGACCACAGGGACAGTAACATGACCGCAGGGACAAAGATACAAAAGTCGCATGACCACAGGGACAGTCACATGACCACAGGGACAGTCACATGACCACAGGGACAGTCACATGACCACAGGGACAGTCACATGTCATTAAATGCTTGGAGAGAACTACAGTAGTCAATACACTGGAGAAAGAAGAGGCTTTTTGCTGCAGGCTGTGAAAGAATATGAGAGATTGTTTTGTAAAAGCGTGTATAGAGTGGCGACCAGAGGGGAAGCATCGAGAGACAGAAAGTCATTTAGACTTGGAGGGAGGAAACCGTAATAATTACAGACACAAAGGTAATGTTTGCTGGTTCGTACGTCGGTGTTTACTTTTTACTCCTGTTGCCAGGTTGAATACTTTCCTATTCTGGTAACACTCTTTGACATCATGCTTATTGACAGAATACTTTGTTTGTACGGCTCCTGGCGTTTCGGAGCATACTGCAAGCAACAACGCGATGAGTAAAAACACCTCCATGCAGGCTTGTAAAGTGTGGCATCCATAGTGTCTCAAATATAAACAAAGTTTCAGGTTAAGGAAAAGCATTGTGGTTGGGCAGGAAACAAGTACGTAAACTAAACTTCGGAACATCGTAACGTTGTTTCAGAAATGTCGGAAAGCGTGTGACATCACAAATGGAACTTCCGAACAAAAACACCTTTTCGAGCCATCCACCTCCTCATCCACCAACCATAAATGGTCTTTCTCCCCTTATGTACTACATAACTAGTTCTGAAGTTACACCTCCGTCACATGACAACCGTCACCTTCATGCAGATGTGTAGAATTCACCCTGGCGACAAAAAATGTGACACTGACCTGCTTTCTTCTGGTGGACAGGTGGGTCTGTTACATTCTTTTCCATGAGGATGGGTTGATTAATGTGTGCTACGGGTCATAATTTCTCTACAAACAACAAAAATCAGGGATGGGTTAAGGGTTGGGGTCAGGGTTAGGGTCGGGGTTAGGGTTGGTGTCAGGGATGTAGTTGTAGATGGTTAAGGTTAGGATAAGGGGCTAGGAAAGACATGTCAATGAGTGTCCTCACAAAGATAGAAGTACACGTCTGTGTGTGTTTGTTGACTTCTGTCTTGGCAAACACACCGGGGAGAGATATTGATGAGGGCCAGAATTAATGAGAGGGGGAATAAAAGAGGAGAGGGAACAGACGGACAGAGTGACCAGTGGATTTAGTATTCAGGGATGACAGTCCATTGATTTTCAGAGCCTCGCTGTGACGTCACAGTAATTTAATCATTTAGACTCTGGGTCAGTCAGTCAATGAGAGGGGACACCATAGACGTCCCTACGACTCCTCTAATGGATATTCAGAGTTCAAAAATAGACCTCTCTAATCCTACACATATACTATACTACTTGTTTAGAGCAGTATACTTCTATGTGTAGTATCCAGGATGGGTGATTCTGCCTCAGTCTTTTCAAGTACCGTATTTTTCGGACCATAAGGCGCACTGGATTATAAGGCGCACTATCAATAAATATCAATATTGCTGTCTTTTTTCATATATAAGACGCACCAGATTATAAGCGAAACAAAATGGTCAGATAAGTCAAACTTGATTCTATTAATTTAACAACTCAATAACTTCAATAACTCTCAACATTTTTCAGTTGGAACACGAAATACAAAACAATACACTGACTTTCAGTTTTTTTAGTTCATTCCTCGTCTACAAATCCATCAAATCCTTCATCATCAGTGTCTGAGTTAAACAGTCGAGCGACTTCGGTATCTGGTTGCTGTTACTTAGCTGTTCAGTGATGGTTCCTGCCTTCCTGATCCATCGGCAGATAGTGGAGGAACTGGCCCGGCGTTGCCTCCCTGTCTTGGTGAATGTGTGTTGGCCTTCTGTCATCCAACGCTCCCACGCAGCTCTCAGTTTAACTCTGAACGACCTGTCGACACCGATATCTATCAGTTGGAGTTCTTTAGTTCATCCACCCAGAATGACGGCGAGCTCCGAAGTAGTTTTCTTCACTTTGGTTGTGACGGTGTCGGTGAGATGGGCAGCATGGAGTCTCAGATCAACAGGGACGGAGAGTTGTGGAAAAAGCCGTTGGGTCTCTTGGTTTCTCCTCCTGGAAAGTGGCTGATGTTCATGTCCAGCTCTACTGCTGCTGCCTTGAGTGGAATAGAAACTGTAGAGATGCTTCTACCTGCTGCTCTCTGCTGAATAACCCACTGTTCTTTGTTCCCTCAGAAACTCTGGTTGGTCTTCTTTACGTGGTGCAGCTCATCTTCTTCTTCCTCCACTTCGTACCATTGATTCATTAATATTAAATTCTCTCTCCGCTGCTCTATTCCCATGTTCTGCTGCTGACTGATAGCCTGAAGCTGGAAATCTGCTTCGTCAGCATGTCTCTTCACAGCTGCCATTTTGGCTCCTTATACACACATGATAATGTTACGGTGCCGATCTGTCGCAGCACAGTAACAGTGGTATTACTCTGCAAGGCGCCTGACTACTGTCAGTAGTATTACTCCTCCAGGCGCCTGACTACTGTCAGTAATATTACTCTGCAAGGCGCCTGACTACTGTCAGTAGTATCACTCCGCCAGGCGCCTGACTACTGTCAGTAATATTACTCTGCCAGGCGCCTGACTACTGTCAGTAGTATTACTCCGTGAGGCGCCTGACTACTGTCAGTAGTATTACTCCGCCAGGTGGCTGACTACTGTTACCGTAATGCTCCTACAGTCCACCCAGCGGTGCAGCTTCAAAGCTTACCAAACTCATAATAAAACATTATGACAGATTTTTGAGCTCCCTGTACCACATAAAATTGGTTCGAGGAGGTCAGTAAGCACAGCTAGAATCCATATATAAGGTGCACCGTATTATAAGGCGCACTGTCTACTTCTGAGAAAATTTAAGGATTTTGAGTGCGCCTTATAGTCCGGAAAATACGGTAATAACTGCTGGAACTGATTGAGATCCAAACAGCAAAACCCATATAGGTGTTTTTATAGGAACATCTCACCGAAGGTACTGTATATCTCAAGTATTGAGGGTTTGGATGTAAATAATTGACCATTTAACCATAAATGGACATTAAATATTTCAACTGATTAAATGAAATTAATGAAATAAACAGTTAAAAGAAATGTTAAAAATTAAATAAGAGGCTGAGAAAAACTCAGAAGTGACACGTCACTTAAAGGAGAAAAGCTGGTCAGGGATTTGTCTTCCATAAAAATGCTTACCATAGTGAATAAAGTGTGTATGATAAGGCTAGTACATCATTATCATATCATAGAGAGTTTGTTACCTAACGTGCAATGCAAATATTCTAGCCATCAAGTTATTTGGCTATGAAACTATTTAAGCTTGGGCCAGACCGCCGGTTTTGGTCCGTTTGTCTTTCATAATGTCCATTTCTTTTCATTATAAATATCATTTATATTTATTTTAGATACAAAAAGTTGAAGGAGCATGTGCTCATTGTAGATAATGGTAATACTTAGAGGCAGACCAATTAATTGGTCAGCTGATTAATCAGGCTGATTTTTTGACATTTTTTCATCATCGGCGTCGGCCGATGTCTGAGCTTATTAAGCTGATTATCAATCAGGCTCATCAGCGGGCAGCCCAGTGTTGTTGCTATAGAACAGGTGTGACTCCGCCCCCCTGTCAGTCAAACCACCGTCCTACCAGCAGACCTCAGCAGCTGAGGCCCAGGGGGTTCACCTTTAACCTTTGACCTTTAACCTTTACAGGAGTGAGGAGAAACCGTACAGACACAACATGCAGATTAGAGACGGACCACAAGTGATGTTCAGGAAATGTTTACTGAGGTTAAGAAACTCTGTGTGTCGTTTGTTATTATTAAGCTGTTATATTTTATCGGATGGAGGAAAAGCAGTGGCCAGAAGAAACCCATATTGGTCAACCTCTAGTAATAATCCACAATTAAACACCGTACTTTATTCATTCATGGAGCCGTGCACAAGATGGGCGTCATTTTGAAGGTCAATAAACAGACTTTCAACCACGTCAGATACAATGACAGTTAGCATTGGAACAACAGAGCAATAATCCACCAAACACTGATTTATTAACTTTTTTTTTCCCGAATTTATTCCAGAATAAAAGCCTCATGTTAATAGATGAAGGAATACTGTCCACTTGGCTTTTATTTTGAAATGAAATCAGGAAGTGCTGATTAATGAAATGAAATAAATCTTTCATGTCTGTGTATCTACACTGAAACTGTTGATATGATATCAATATACAATCAAATGATCACTTTTCACGCTGAATCTCTAGAAGAGACGTCGCCGTGTAGCTGCTCTAAGCTGTTAAAATGGACGCTAAAAAAAAAACAGGTTTGGCAGCCGCCACACGCTGCTGACGTTCCCTGTATGGCCCGGCTGTCACGGTCGATGATGGCTGTCTGGCCTGAGGCACCAAATGGACAAAAGCAGGACTACTGACATTAAAATGGTCACCGTCTGTTCAAAAGTTTATGTACAGTCCATGCATAAGAACGAAACTAGACGGAGCAGACTGCATGGCGAGACGGAGCAACCCCAAGGGGCTTTGAAAAACACCTCGCCTCATCTCGGGGGGAAAAGATGGCATACTGAGTCACAAGTGTATCTGGCAAAGATACCAAATGACATCAGAAGTCAGGACGGAGGGAAACAGCAGCTTCTGACTCACAGCTGAGCTTTGCATCAGAAACGAGACAGATTAGACGAAGCAGGTCTTCATAAAGACATACATCCAATGCTGTCCTTTAAGACAACAGCACATGAAGCTGGGGAAGCTTCTTAAACTTTGGTGTGAATCAGGTCACTCCCCAACAGCAAATCAAAAGCCACGAAGTGGTGCATGCAAGCGTCACAGTAAGTACAGTACCTCCTCTGAGAGAATACTGTACGAACATTTAGCGAGGAAATGAAGTGCAGCAGCAGGGAGAGAGAAATGAGGTCACACAGAGAGAAGCAGAGTACCTGGCTAGAAATTGTCCCTTTGCCATCACTTCCATTATCATTATTGCTCTGCAGTCATTTACAGGCTCATCACTCTCCTATATGTTCTCCTATACCCTCCAACTCGGTGTCCTGCAAGCTATCTGCTGCACATGAACACACCGCTCATGTAAAGGCTGTTAGGCTGCACAAGCATTGTGATGGCTGTATGTTTTCATAATACCCAATGAGCTGTTCTGCTATACGTTATATAGAAACAGTAATAGACAAAGTAGAGGTGAAGAGGAGTGATGTGTCCTTGGTCAAGTGAAATCATGTCTGTATCAGGACAGGATATAAAGTTCACACCATGGTTTGATACGAAAGGAAATAATGTCGGCTGGAGTTAAACTGACTGTTTATTTGGAATGTAGTCACCATGTTTGTGGACTACAGTTTTGAAGCCTGAATTCAGCATTTTGTCTGTCACCATCGTAGCTTTCCTAGCCGTCGCTGTCTTGGTTTTTGGCATTGCCATCTTGGCTTTTTGCCATCACTATCTTGATTTTGGGCCGTCACCATCTGGACTTTTGTCTATCACCATCTTGGTTTTTGGCCATCGCCATCTTATAAAAATAAGATCGCCAGCCCTAATCTAAACCTAAGCAACTCTTAAAGTTTCTTTATTTGATCTATTCGGTAATCTGAGCTTCTGAATTGGTTTACATCGCCGGCCCATCAGCCACTGTTAGCTAGCTCGCCATCACCACATTGAGAGCCCTTGAGAAGCAATAGAAATGCTCTCAGCCTTATATTTTATTTTAAATATTAGAGCTGCCTGTTCATGTTTGTCAGGTGTTGGCTCATGTTTAAGGAGGTCAATACAAGATTGGAAGCATTGCTATTGCCTCTCAATGGCTCTCAACATGGCGGAGCTCATAGCTAAAGGTGCTAAAAACACAACAGTGGAAACTGCAAAAGTGCTGACAGAGATAAGTGTTTACCTGAGGGGAAACCGGAGGATGAGTGCTATGCTTCCCCAGCAATGTCATAGATGCGTTATCAGCTGTAGCCGCCATATGAGAGCGGTGCAGAGCAGTGGCTGTGAGCCAGTGTGGGCACGCTCACATGCACGAATATGTATTAAAAGCACACATGGCCGGCCCGGCGATGTCAACAAGGCACGGAGAAACTCAGATTACAATACACACAGAGGGAGAGAGACTTCATTATCTGCTCAGGCAGACATTACTCTTCTATATCTTTACAGATATTAATGCTCTGGATGTCAAATTTAAACCCTTTAAGTCTCTTTACTGTCTTTGAATTAGAGTTCATAGTTCACCTTGAGGCGTTTAGTTTGTGGATTATCTGGTGATTATTGACTTGTTTGTCACTACAGATCAACCAGACATTTTTGACAAAAAATGATTAAATAAAGTAGGCAGCATATCCCTTTAAACAAAATATGTTTTGCTAAAAGCCAGCTTTGGTGTGTGGAGCTTTGTGCACACCCACACACCCTCGTGAACAGAAATGGAGTCACAGACACAATGTGAGGGCAGCAGGGTGGTAAAGTTAGACCACAGTGCTGATGAGTGTTTGTCCTGCTTAAGTGTCCTTTAGCAAGACACTTAATCTCTATCAACTACCTGACTGTGACCTCTGACCTTCTTGGTCAGAGGTCAGGGTCCCAGGGACTAGGTGGAGACCCAGGACTAGGTGGAGAGATTATATCTCAACGCTGGCCTGGGAACACCTCGAGATCCCCCAGTCAGAGTCGGTTAAGGGAGGTTTGCGTGGGGTTCCCTGCTGGATCTGTTGCCCCTGCGACCCGACCCGATGATGATGATGATGAGTGAGTGATCATTATCTGATGCTCAGAGCAACTGATGTAAAGAGAGAGAAAGTCAAGTTAAGGCAGAGTTGAGGTGGATGGACAGGTCAGACAAATACAGGACTTCATCCAGGAGATGCTGTTTATGTCCTGTGTGAAACTACATCAACGTTGACTTGTTTTCCTTTACTTTTCTTACATATCAAGCATACTTAATTACCGCCACATATGTAAGCTACATAACAAACATACTTATTTTAACCCAAACCTCAATCTTTTCCTAAAGGCCTTTGCCTTATGATGTAATTATGACATATGAATTGTGAAGTGGAAGTCAGCGACAATGAATGGGACACTAAACACAGGGATTTCACCCAGGAGACAGGAGTTTGCATCCTGCGTGGAACCAACAATGTGTAGAGGTCATTTTGTTCATAGTTATTTTCACCCAAAACACAATGTTTTTCTTAAACTTAAACTTTTTTTTGCCTAAACCTAAAGAAGTTGTAGTTTCATTGCCTAAGAAGCCTTTTTGTTGGCGTTCAAAATATGCATACATGTTAGACCTCGTTACAACGTAGTAGGTGTAGGTGCTTGTAGCGAGTGATAACGCCTATTTCATGGCCTGATAATGGTTGAATCTGGTGGGAAATTTGCATCCTAAAACAACTGCAAAGCCTGTCTCAAAAGCAGAAAACAACACAGACTTTACACACAAACATGATGCATGTTGCGAGTATGCCAACACCCACCAGCACACAGAGAGGAAAGACGCATAAACAAGGACACACGAGTCCAGACGTCAGGTCCTCATGAGGTCCAAGAGTGGTGCTGGCAGGAGACGGAGGAACAGGTGGGCCAATCAGCCGGCCCGGCGGAGAGAGAGGGAGGACAGGGGAGAGAGGTGAATGGAAAAACTGGAGGAGGATTAGAGACACAGAGTGACGTTGGTGAACAGGAAAAAGACGAGTGGCGATGTAGTTGAAGGAACAGGACAGGACCAGCTACAGAACAGGACAGGACCAGCTACAGAACAGGACAGGACCAGCTACAGAACCGGCATCATTCTCATTCCCAGGGCGTCAAATCCTGACGCTTTGTCACAGCCGTCGGGTGAGATACCGACTCACAAAGCCTGCATCGTCTGTATGAGACTCAACTCAGCCGTGTCAATATATAATAATTATTATGATTATTAATTAGAAGTAAGTGTGGTGGCAGTGACATGAGACCACTATTCAAGTGTCATGTGTTGTGGTATAATAGAGAGGGAAAGCCCCGCCCTGGGCTCTTATTTTCGGAATAGCGTCAGCGCTCGTCAGCGGAGAGGGACAAATATTTTTTGATCTTGTTTGAATTGCTCAATAACTCACACAGATGATGTTTCAAGCCAAGAAAGTCTCAGTTTGTTGTAGTATCATTTAGTTTAGTGTGAAACAGCTCAGTGAGCTACATCTCTCATCTCACACAACATATGTCAACAACGCTAGCGAGCTAACGTAGCTCTGTTCCATGTCACCAACACTAGCTATGTTGGAGAAATTATGACCCGTACCACATATTAATCAACCCGGCCTCATGGCAAAGAATGTAATGGATTATAAATTATATAAAATTATATATGTACACTGAATAAAAATATAAATGTAACACTTTTATTTTTGCTCATGTGCTGAAATCAAAGATTTAAGACTTTTTCTATGAACACTAAAGGCCTATTTCTCTCAAATATTGTATAATATATTGTATAATATTGTAAATTAGTCTGAATCTGTGTCAGAGAGCACTTCTCCTTTACTGAAATAATCCATCCACCTCTCAGGTGGCAGATCAAGATGCTGATCAGACAGCAGGGTTATTGACAGGTGAGCCTTAGACTGTCACAATAAAAGTCCTCTCTAAAATGTGCAGTTTTCTCACAGCCTGATGCCTCAGATGTCGGTAGTGTTGAGGGAGCGTTCAGTCGGCTGCTGACTGCAGGAATGTCCGCCAGAGCTGCTGCCTCTGAACTCAATGTTCATTTCTCACCATAATCTGTCTCCAAAGGCGTTTCAGAGAATTTGGCGGTACATCCGACCGGACTCACATCCTCAGACCACCTGTAACCACACCAGACCAGGACCTCCACATCCGGCATCTTCACCTGCAGGATGGTCTGAGACCAGCCACCCGGACAGCTGATGCAGCAATCGGTTTGCATGACCAAAGAATTTCTGCACAAACTGTCAGAAACCGTCTCAGGGAAGCTCGGCTGCATGCTCGTCGTCCTCACCGGGGTCTCGACCTGACTGCAGTTTGTCATTGTAACCGACTTCAGTGGGCAAATGTTCACCTTCAGTGGCGTCTGGTACTTCGGAGAGGTGGTCTCTTCACGGATGAATCCCGGTTTTCACTGCACAGGGCAGATGGCAGACAGCGTGTATGGCCTCATGTGGGCAGGTGTAGGTTATGGAAAACCAACACAGGTACATTTTATTGATGGCATTTTGAATGCACAGATACCGTGATGAGATCATGAGGCCCATTGTTGTCCATTCATCCACCTCCATCGCCTCATGTTGCTGCAGGATAATCCACGGCCCCATGTTGAAGGATCTGGACTCAGTTCTGGCCCCATGTTGAAGGATCTGGACTCAGTTCTGGCCCCATGTTGAAGGATCTGTACTCAGTTCTGGCCCCATGTTGAAGGATCTGGACTCAGTTCTGGCCCCATGTTGAAGGATCTGGACTCAGTTCTGGCCCCATGTTGAAGGATCTGGACTCAGTTCTGGCCCCATGTTGAAGGATCTGGACTCAGTTCTGGCCCCATGTTGAAGGATCTGGACTCAGTTCTGGCCTCATGTTGAAGGATCTGGACTCAGTTCTGGCCTCATGTTGAAGGATCTGGACTCAGTTCCTGGAAGCTGAAATCATCCCAGTTCTCTTTCAGGGCCTGCAGACTCACCGGACATGTCACCATTGATCATGTTTGGGATGTTCTGGATCGGCGTATACGACGGCGTGGTCCACTTCCTGCCGATATCCAGCAGCTTCACAGCCATTGAAGAGGAGTGGACCAACATTCAACAGGCCACAATCAATAACCTGATCAGCTCTATGTGGAGGGGATGTGTTGGACTGTGTGAGGTTCATGGTGGTCAGACCAGATCCTGACTGGTTCTCTGACCCCCGTTCAGGACTAAAGTCATCTGAGTAAATGTCTCAGATAAAACTGCACATTTTAGAGAGGACTTTTATTGTGACCTTTATTGTGAGCAAAATCAGAAGTGTTGTGTTTATATTTTTGTTTAATGTAATAGGTACAAAATTATCTTTTAAATTGACAAATATGCATTAAAAAGGTCTCTCACCACTGATTGCTGTTTATTTTTTTCTGAAATAAGGTCATAGTGGTCCATCAGAAGGGACTTCACCTCTTTATCAGCTGTTCAGCGTCATTTTCACTGTGCAAACAGTAGTTTTAAGTCTGACCTTGTAGTTCTGTCCTAAACATAACTGTAGTGGTTTTACTGCCTTAATCTAAGCATGTTTTTATTTACTTCACAACATTAAGCACATGTTTACTGCACACCGAGGAGTCTAACAGAGTGTCAGTATATGACGAGGTGGGATGGCATACAGCAGCTGGGAAGGACTAGACAGGTGAAACATCCCTTCGCTCGGGCACACTTTGACTGGAACAGTTTGGGGCAAATGTCCTCAACAACAAATTCTTCATTTTATAAAAAATACTGCCCATTCATCTCTTTACAGTCTAGAAATGACAATTTCTGCTTTACTACTTTAAAACCAAAAGGCTGGAGCTCCAAAACCCTCCTGTGGCCAGAGGGTGTTTGCAGGAAAGCATGCACTCAGCAAGCCTTCCCCCGATAAATAAAGGTTAATAAACATATATGTGATTAAAGGGCATGGGGGGGTGTCATCCTTCCTCCACCTCATCATACAAAAAGACAGCACTAAGAGAGGGAGAACGGTGGGGAAAGAAAGGGATGAAGGGAAAAAGAGGGATTTTGGTTGGGGGTAGAGAGA
>CAMQGK010000115.1:1310000-1327500 GCA_947000775.1 Pterois miles | reverse complement strand
CCGGTAGCTAACAGAGCCGGTAGCTAGCAGAGCTGGTAGCTAGTAGAGCCGGTAGCTAGCAGAGCCAGTAGCTAACAGAGCCAGTAGCTAACAGAGCCGGTAGCTAGCAGAGCTGGTAGCGAGTAGAGCTAGTAGCTAGCAGAGCTGGTAGCTAGCAGAGCTAGTAGCTAACAGAGCCAGTAGCTAGCAGAGCTAGTAGCTAGCAGAGCTAGTAGCTAGTAGAGCTAGTAGCTAGCAGAGCCGGTAGCTAGCAGAGGCAGTAGCATGGAGCTATTTACTGACAGCACAGGACACAACCTCTACATCCATGGTCTGGACTCTACTGGACCCTCTTCTACATCCATGGCCTGGACTTTCTAATTTAAATAATTTAGTTTTACTTTTGTATATCTCTTTGTAGGTGTATGTTTTACTGGCGTCTGGTAGCTTTCAGACCAAAATGGCGGAAGCTGCTGGGCGCTGATGGTGTGGTGGAACGATCTATCGGCTTTCACTTGTTAGCGACATACGTTGTTTGGTGACGTGTTCTGCTAACTTGCGTTCTGGGATGGAACCATGTGGTGGCTGGCTTATAACTCCATTGCTTGGTAACGTTAGCTAACAGTACAGTAGTTGACTAACTTTGTAGTTTTGGGTATGTGGAGGATAAATCTGTCATCTATAAAGACAGGTGGAAAGTGATGCCAGCCTCCCTGCCTCTTTGTCTTTTTGGTAAAGCAGTTAGTTGACAGCCATTTGGTGACAAGTGTGAACAATACCCAGGTAAAATAAGATGAGGTGTAGTGGTTAGCGCTGTCGCCTCACAGCAAGAGGGTCGCAGGTTCGATTCCAGCTTGCGGCTCTTCTGTGTGGAGTTTGCATGTTCTCCCTGTGTAAGCGTGGGTTTTCTCCGGGTACTCCGGCTTCCTCCCACCGTCCAAAGACATGCTGTTTAGGTTAACTGATGACTCTAAATTGCCCATAGGTGTGAGTGTGAATGGTTGTCTGTCTCTATGTGCCCTGCGATGGACTGGAGACCTGTGCAGCCTTCGCCCTATGCCAGCTGGGATCGGCTCCAGCCCCCCCGCGACCCCTAACGGGATAAGCGGTTGACGATGGATGGACTGAAAATGTGGGCAGCACTTATCGTTTAAACTGACAGTCTAAGGAGAACATCAGCTGGATGAAGTAACCTTATAGGCCTGCGTTGTTCTCACATGGCAGCTATACTGCATTTTTATCACAAACACATAATAACACTAGACTACAGCGACAAGTCGCATCGTCTGATGAGAACTGTGCTATATGGAGGACAGAACCTGCCACACTTAATAAATGACCCAATAAATAAATAACCGAAAGAAAATTATTAAAAATAAATGTAGCCATAGCCATTAATCAATTGATAAAATGTGACACACATTCATATCTGTTTTAATTTGCTTCTTTATTTGTATCTTTGTATTAATTCCACATTTATTTATTCTTCTGTTTAATTTTCCCTTTTATTTATTTCTGAATGTATTTTTAGACCTTTCAACCTTTCAGCATGTTGAAATTCAAGTGTTCTGAGAGAAAACTGGCTTTCTGATTTAAAACATCTAGTCCAGGTTGGGAGACTTTGGCCAATCACAGGTCACTTCAGAGCGAGAGAGAGTGTTCCCATTGGCTGTGCTCCAGCTGGTGGGCGGTGCTTGGTATTTCTTCAGCAGGTCTCAACATGGCTGCCAAGTCGCAAACTTTCTCATTTTCCAGCTAAACAGTAACTACGAGATGTTTCTGGAACATTAGAGGAGAGAAATAGTCATTACAGTAACAGAATATTGATCCATATCTGATCAGTGCTGACTAGTTTGACTGATTGATCAGAGTTCATTAGTGATTGACAGCTGATCAGAGACGTGAGACTCCCGATCAGCTCTGATTGGTTGTTTTCCTCCGGTCTGTGAAATCTTGTAGATATTGTGAGGAGTGTTGGAGGACACAGAGGATCATGACTGTTTTCAGATGACCTGCCTCATGAACTACTGTCAGGATATATTGACCGTTTTATGAAAATAACGCTTTTGATTATATTTCTACCCATTGAAGATTTAAACACTCTGACATGTTGTAGGTCTACAACAACACACCTTTTATTTAAGGTCACTGGTACTATGGCAAAAAGTGGGCATTTCAAAATTATGAATTTGCTTGTAAAAGCTTTGATAAATATTTTTTTTCATTAAACTGTGGTACCTCACCACTCCTAGAAGGATATGATAATATTAAATCAAATTAATAAAATAGAGTAATAGTCATAATAATAATCTTAAATCATTCCATATCCTCATCTAGCCTCCATTTTTTACTTCACTGCTACTATTTTCTTCGTCTCTTCCTCCTTCACTCTCATGTTCCACCGTTTCCCCTCCCCCTCCATCCCGTCTCCTCCATCCCTCCATCCCCACCACATCCCTCCATCCCGGCGCTGCTCCCTCTACCGGCCGCCTCGCTGCACTGCGTGGGCAGGTTCAGCCGTTGCCGGGGTGACAGCATCCTGGAGGTTTGGGCTGTCTGGCAGAATCGGACGGTTGCCGTCTCGCACGGATGAATCTGAAGCTCTGCGCTTGCCCTCGGATGAGATGTGGAAAAAAAAAGAAGCAGTGAAATGGGACAAACGTAAACGGAGAGCAAAAGGAGAGAAAATGAATGACAGAGACGGAAAAAAGTCTGAATTTAGATTCAAGACATCAAAACAGACCTTTAGCTCTGTTGCTGCATCCATCTACTCACCCATGCATAAATCCAACTCTCCGAATCTGAAAATGAATCTGATGCTTCCTCTCCAGCGTTTCCTAAACTCACAGCCACCAGCTGCTGATCCAGATGTTTTGGCTTCACTTTTGGGTTTAGATATTATCTATACAACCAATGTGTTTATGATTAAATTGAGAGCATAAAATTGATTATTTAGCACTTATTACTGCTAATTTTGCTCTTGAAGTAGACCAGATTGAAGTAGTAGTATCGTTTTTTTAAAAATTAGTGATGTGCGATAACAGTGTTTGATGTTCTGATGAACTGGAGACCGTGAACGCAGCACCGCGGCTGCTACAGTAACTCTCCTGATAGTGAACTGGAGACAGTGAACGCAGCGCCGTGACTGCTACAGTAACTCTCCTGACGGTGAACTGGAGACAGTGAACGCAGCACCGTGGCTGCTACAGTAACTCTCCTGGCGGTGAACTGGAGACAGTGAACGCAGCACCGTGACTGCTACAGTAACTCTCCTGGCGGTGAACTGGAGACAGTGAACGCAGCACCGTGGTGCTCATATACTCCAGCTGGCTCTTGTCGGTTGTTGGTTAATTGGTTAACAAGGGTCTATATTGGTTCATCCCTAATATATCTCCCCTTTATTTTTACATATC
Source organism: Pterois miles (assembly GCA_947000775.1). Taxonomy (NCBI): domain Eukaryota; kingdom Metazoa; phylum Chordata; class Actinopteri; order Perciformes; family Scorpaenidae; genus Pterois; species Pterois miles. The sequence continues at coordinate 1,324,108 of CAMQGK010000115.1, read as the reverse complement.
ACGATGACGATGAAAATACGATTTCAGCATTTAACTTTAAAATGTAGCTAGCAAAGGGGTAGGGACAATATTCCCTTATTTTTTCATATTGCAATTTACACTGTCTATTAAAAGCAGAAAAAATTGTTATTTTTTTCCAACATTGTTCAGCCCTAATTTGAACATTAACAGGAACAGCATAGAATTTAAAACAGTGCTCTGTTTATTTTAATATGAAAATCAATGAATAATCGTGATAAATAATTGTGATCTCAACGTTGATCAAAATAATGTTGATAATCATCTCGCCCGTAATGCCATAATTCAGTTACCTCACTGACAAATGAGGATATTATATGGAAAACATCTGATTTTAAGCTGAAGCTACGCCTGTGGGTCTCATGCAGATGGGGTTATCAGCCTGTTGTGTGCTCCCCTTCACTCAGAGACCACGTCGGACTCTAATCTAGATGTGCATCCTGTTGGGTCGTTGCTGGGCCTGAGGCTGTTTGCCTTTTTTCTGCTGAGCTCCGGGGTTTCAGGTCTGCAGCGTGGCCTTTAGCCGTGGCAGTTAAAAAGCCATTGAGGGAATGAGGGGCTTGGCCGCCGGTACCCTGTCTGTTAATTAATGACTTCTTACTGGAATTAGCAACCAACCTGGGGAGAGATGGAGGAGGGGAGGGTGGGGGAGAAGACGGAGGAGGATGGAGGAAAAGATAGAATCCATTTTCACTCGTTTATCCCCTCGTGTTGTTTTTTACATCTCTGAATCTGTTTGTTGTTGGTTTCTGTGGCGTTTCTCCTCCTTTAGCCGTTGGTGTGATGGAGTACTGCTCTAAGTGGTCAAATGGCATTTCTTCCTTTCTCACTTCATGGTGTGAAAGCACAATTCATTATCAGGGAAATTTTATCCTCCACTTATTCCTTCATTCTGCACTGAATGAAGGAATAACATTTTAGATCTGATGTCTTTCCATGTTACAATGTTTTACTGAAAATCATAGTAAATTCCAGTGTTCGAAGTACAACAGGGAGGGAACTGTACTGTACACAGTACTGTACTTTGTTATTGTCATCTATAGTGGTAGTTTGCCTAAAAACGTAAATTTATGATTATTTAAATATTTGCTTTGATTAAAAACAATCTTGTCATAACTAGTTTTAATGATGTATTATAAGCTGTTTAGAGCTGGTGTCAGGAAGTTAAACAGGTCAAAGTTTCTCACCAAAAATCTCTCACCGCATTGATTACCTTATTTATTTAGTTTTCTGTTTTTTCTTTCTTTCTTTTTCTCTTTTATTTATTTTTGCATTTATTTTGAATGTATTTCTACACATATTCCTCCATACTGTCGGGCTCAGTTGATGCTCTGTGGATAATGTTTTGTTTGTCACGTCTAACTGCTCATTATTTTAGTTTTTTCAGGTGTGAATCTTGATATGAAGCTGTACATGGTTATCTGGTTTAAGCAAGGGAGTTACATTAGGGCTGAGACTAATTATTATTTTCATTGTCAATTAATCTGTCAATTATTTTCTTGATTTATGGATTAGTTGTTCAGTTTATGAGATGAGATATCAGAAAATGGTGAAAAAAGTCAGTGTTTCCCAAAGCCAAAGACGACGTCCTCAAATGTCTTGTTTTGTCTACAAATCAAAGATATTTAGTTTATTGACACAGAGGAGGAAAGAAACCTAAAATATTCACATGTATAATCTATATTATATATCTTTTTTCTTAAAATATTACTCAAACCGTTAAATTGACTACCAAAATAGTTGGCGATTAATTCAGTAGTTGACAACTAATCATTTAATTGTTGCAGCACCAGTTTTGATGTGCTCACACTCATTTGTCGTTCCTCGGCAGACTAAACATGCCAGTGTTTTTGCAGATGATTTTGAAAGCTACATCCTGTTGAAGCGATGCTGCTCTCTGTTTTCCCCTTGTCTCTGCAGTATTTTGTCGTCAGTGGGGTCTCAGCTCGACCTGAGGACGCTACGAGCCGTCAGAGTGCTACGACCACTGAAACTGGTGTCGGGGATTCCCAGTAAGTGCTGAGCTGTGTTTGTTCTTCGTCTATGGTTTAACACTTTTTGCTTTTCGCACCTCAACGCCACGCCTGAGCGATATGGAGAAAATCAAATATAGTATCACAATATTTTAGACCATATACTTCAATATCAATGTTACGACGATATTGTAGGGTTGCTTGGTGCTTTTCCAGAATGTTTTGATAAATAATCATCAGTAATGTGGTGAATGCCGGCTCCATGTCATGTTTAGATGTGTCGTCGGTTGATTAAACTACGAGCTCCTCTTCTGATTGTTTCCTCCAGGCCTGCAGGTGGTGCTGAAGTCCATCATGAAGGCCATGATCCCCCTGCTGCAGATCGGCCTGCTGCTGTTCGTGGCCATCCTCATGTTCGCCATCATCGGCCTGGAGTTCTACATGGGAAAGTTCCACACTACCTGCTACGACAAAGTCACACGTAAGAAGAGGAACCGATCAGCCACACAGTCGTGAAATAAAGCAAGTCAAGGCTGAACCAAAGGCGTCACAGCTTTGACCACTGCCATGATAATCAACCTCTAAATCACCATTCCAATGCTTTGTTTTTTGTTTTGGTTTTATTTTATCCATATACTATACTTACAATTAAAATTATTAAACATTAAAATTAAATTACAAATTCTTATAATCATGTATGCTGTATGTACATATACACAGTATATATGTACAGTATGTATGTAATTACTATTTTTAGTAATAAGGGTAACAACAGAAATCTATAAACAGAGCACAAACGTAAATGATTTTCCCTCCATATTTTGATATTTTATCTCCAAAGCCCCCTCCCATCCAACTGTCAGCTGTTACCAATGCAAAAAGCATAAAAAAACAAAATTAAATTAATTGAAAAAAAAGAAAAAAATAAGTTAAAAAATAAATGAACTGAAATGAAACAAATGAAAAAATAAAGTACACACTGACAGTAAAGATAATTGTAGGATAAATCCTAAAAACTATGTAATACTACTGTATAATCCCAAAATATCCCATGAAATAATGAAAAGTCCCTAAATATTATTTATTATTGCTATTCAGCATTAATTATTATATATAGTTATTCTCAGACAGATATCACTGATATCACACACGATCATGTCAGCCTGCTGCACTGTAGCATGACGCAAAGCAAAGCTTCAAATACCTTCGAATATTTCTCACCAAAGCTTTGAAGGCCAGAAAATGATATTGAGGACGTGGCCGGACGCAGTGTCAGGCGTCAATCTAAAAGGTGCAGTGTGCACAATGTCGTGACATGTGGCGGTGAGCTTCCAACGAACTGAATACCCCTCCATCAGCCCCTTTGTGTCAGACAGCCTCTGGTGGCCTTCAGGTAACGTAAAAAGTGCTCTAGTTACTTTACACATTAGCTGCATTCTTGCAGTGGCACAAACCACACGAAAATCGCGTCAGTAATGTTTTGGGTTTTTTTTTACGATTTTGAAATTGATTTTTAATGCCAGAATCAATATATTTGCTTCATCTGCGTCTATGCAGAGGCAGAAGAAAGTTACCGCTTTTATTGTTGTAGTTTAACATAACATAATAACGTGACGGCATATTTGTTTCAAAAACTTAAAAAACAAGCCGGTTGCAGTGAGCCAAAGTACGATCCGACCTGCAGCCTCCATGTTAAATCCAGCCTGGTAAACACTACACATCCAGTAAAGGAGGGAAACACTTTGGAAAAGCAGAGCTAGACATCACGGCTAAAGCTGCACGCTAACTCCGTCACGGACGGGAAACGTCATCGTACGGCGGTAACGTGCGGTCCGGCCGGCCGTCGCTCTCGTCTCCGTGGTCCGACGGGCCGATGCTACGACTGTAGAGCTCCATATACTGACATTTATGTTAAATGCATTCAGACGGCCCCGATGGAGCTGACCATGGATGGATAAAGAGGACGGAGCTGACGGAGAGCTAGAGGAAGTAGACACCTGGGACTACGGCCGCTTTTCAAAATAAGGTGTTAACAAAGGGAAGTGGATCTACAGAATCCATCTATGGAAATCAGACTGATGAGATCTTCCAAAATAATTCCCTAGAAGTGTGATTCAACTTGTTCCCATAGTCTTGTATTAAAACAGTTTACAAAAATTGCAATAAATTGCAATATTGAGTCGCAATACTTAAAGATTACAATACATATCGAGTCAGGAGATAGTAGATGTGAATATTAAACTACATTTAAATAAATAAGTGAATAATATAAATTCCCCCAACATCAGCCTTTAAGGCTGTCCCTGTTATTTCTGGTTATTTTATCCATACTCAGATTCATTGCTACCGTTTACATTTACCAGACACTAAAATAGAAGCAGTTTTCATAGCAGTGAAAACACAGGTGTATTAATTCAATGGTGGCTCTGTCTCATTTGGGGCTGCTTCCATGACAGATATTAGACGTGTTACAGCCATCATTAATGTTCTTATTAAAACCTGATGATTATCCTACTGCATATCAAACTGTCTGCTGTGTAAATGGCCTGTTGAGCCATTTCAATCCACCGTAGCCCATGGTATTAATCACTCCTGAGAGAAAGGTCTTTCTTGTAAAGGTGGACATTTGTCTCTTTGATCAGGAGAGGTAGTGGACGGATTACCATGCGGCACCGAGCTGCCGTCGCGGTTGTGTCCCAACGGCACGGTGTGCGAAGGTCGCTGGATTGGACCCAACTACGGCATCACCCAGTTCGACAACATCCTGTTCGCCGTGCTTACCGTCTTCCAGTGCATCACCATGGAGGGATGGACAGAAATGCTCTACTATGTAAGTTAGCCTGACAGCATGTAGTCTGGTTTACAGGACGACCCACAGTGTCCCGCAGCTGACAAACAATACGGCGATGTTTGCAATAGAAAGCAGCAAGCTAGCTAAAGCACAAGTGTTTACACTGCATTTCACTTGGGCTATTATGTATATGTAATTCTTGAAAACACAGTCCATACTGTTAGCTGCTCTTAGTTACTGTTAATAAGCAAGTTTGTGCTTCGCAGTATTTGTTGATTATGATCAGAAATGTGAACCATACTTAAGAGACTTAACTGTACAGATTTTAATTTCTTTAAATCAAGAACAGGTGTTTTAGAAAGAAGCACAAGGCTAACCAGGTAGCCAGAAGGAAAAAGAAACGATGCAGCCTCTGTCCTTTCCACGCTTCCCATTCATTGTCTACGTAAGCAGCCGTGCAATGCATCCTGGTAGCATGGCGGCACGACTCAAGAGCCGGGGCATCATGTTGGCTACTCATCATTTGCATAAAGCTGAGGTCTCAGCTACTTTATGCACATTGCTCGCCACCTCTGGATACTCCTGAGAAACTTTTAAACTAAGCGTCGCTTATCCAAAACAATGACAGATTCAGGAGCTGCATGGCTGTATGCTCTGATTAAATTGTTTTCAGACACCGAACCTCCATGTTGGTTTCGGTTTGAAAGCTGGGAGCAGCAGCCCACAAGGGAAAGCATTCATCCAATCAGGTGCCTTGTGTCTACTTCCATCCCATCAAGTGTTCGATCCTGGGAAGCGAGGCAGTCCCACACAGTAAAAACCCCCGTGGACACGTAGCATGAGGCAACCACACTGTGCCAACGCAGTAGTCTCAATGGAACCAGACAATGATGAAGAGCCTTAAACCTGCATTCTCTCTAATATCCAGCAGGGGGCGACTCTTCTGGTTGCAAAAAGAAGTCCGATTGTGTAGAGGTATCTATGAGAAAATGGGTCTACCTCTTTCTGATTTATTACCTCAGTGAGCATTGTCAGCATGAGTTTCTGGTCTCCATCACTAGTTTCAGTCTTCTTCAATACAGCAGGATGTTCATTTAGTAAATTATGGTCCATTTAGAGTCAGATAGACCATAAAGCAGGGGGGCTTTAGGGCGGGGCTACCTAGTGACTGACAGGTCGATACCACAGAAGAGAGGGAGTTATCTGTGTTTTTGTCTTACAACTTTAACCCTTTCACTGTGTGATTTCGGTTCATCAAGGTTAGGGATGATAATTTTGAAAAGTTTTCTTGGTGCTGCGTTCACTGTTCCCAGTTCACCGTCTGTGAGCGTCAGTAGCCACGGTGCTGCGTTCACTGTCCCCAGTTCACCCTCTGTGAGCGTTAGCAGCCACTGTGCAGCGTTCACTGTTCCCAGTTCACCGTCTGGGAGCGTCAGCAGCCACGGTGCTACGTTCACTGTCCCCAGTGCACCGTCTGGGAGCGTCAGCAGCCACGGTGCTGCGTTCACTGTCCCCAGTTCACCGTCTGGGAGCGTCAGCAGCCACGGTGCTGCGTTCACTGTCCCCAGTGCACCGTCTGGGAGCGTCAGCAGCCACGGTGCTGCGTTCACTGTCCCCAGTTCACCGTCTGGGAGCGTCAGCAGCCACGGTGCTACGTTCACTGTCCCCAGTGCACCGTCTGGGAGCGTCAGCAGCCACAGTGCTGCGTTCACTGTCCCCAGTTCACCGTCTGTGAGCGTCAGCAGCCACAGTGCTGCGTTCACTGTCCCCAGTTCACCGTCTGGGAGCGTCAGCAGCCACGGTGCTGCGTTCACTGTCCCCAGTGCACCGTCTGTGAGCGTCAGCAGCCACAGTGCTGCGTTCACTGTCCCCAGTTCACCTTCTGTGAGCGTTAGCAGCCACGGTGCAGCGTGTAGTGTTGCAGACATGCAGCCACTTTCCCAGTAATGTTGTGATTTTCAAATAGTGTTTTTGCTTGGAATGCTCATCCCTACAGCCAACAATGTACCCACATTTAGCCGGTGGCGGACGCTAAATTCAGACCCTGATGGTCAGTAATTAACAGCTGATATTAAATAATAATAGTCATAATGATAATAACTGTCACTATATATTTTTTTCATTAGGCTGGTATCAGATCAGTCCTCGACATTGACCGATATCATAAGTTCAGGTACTGGAATCAGTGTCAGGAAGGAAAGATGGTATGGTATCATGTCTAGATAGTGGTTTCTAGTTATGCTATCCATGCAGACTATATGCTTTGTAGCACCCTGAAGGACTCGAGGAGGCGGGTGGGTGTGGAGGTCGGTGATTGGCTTGGATTTCATTCAGCTAAATAAGGCATCAAGTAGTTTGAGATTTGATTCAAAACACTATTTATTTGTGCAAAAGCCATTTTCCACCCCCTTCTCTCTTCATCACTCTCTGACTTCCTTTATCCATCTTCTCATCTGTCCTTTTCCTGCCTTCGGAGTCGCTCTCCCTCCCTTTCCGCCTCCTTCTCTTCCACTCTCTATTCTGGTCCGTCTCGCTCTATATTTAACATCTTTTCTGATGGATGGAGGCTGACTTCCACACTCACACAGGCAGTCAGGAGGAAACCGATGAAAGTTTAATAGAGAACGGGCTGCTTGCACTAGCTGGACCATGCAGTATAAAAGCTAACACATGCACGCAGCGCTCCGGCAGCAGATAATAATCAGCTGATAGCTCCATTTAGGCGTTACACGTGTAACAGAAACACAATATCCTCCAGTAACCTGATTTCTCTGATTGTCAGCTGGGTTTGTGTTGTGAATGGAGGAAGTGACACGGTGCTGACGTGCTCAACAGACACAATCAGTGTTTGTGAAAGCAGGACATGTTGTAACGTAACACCACACATGCCTTGTGTGTCTGTGATGTCGTCTCTGTACTCTGGTCAGGTTTTAAGATGGTGTTGCTCATAGACATACTTCAGTGGCCTGTACTGTGCTCAGCTTCTCCTTATCTGGTTTAACGGACCCTGTCACCCGCGGTCCAACGACGCTGGTTATCAGCTCAGTAAATCAGCCCAAGGTCTCCCAGTGTGGCTATGAGCGTGTTCACATGACCAATCACAAACATGGACAAGTCTGCAAACTTTAATAATAAAAATAATAATAATAGTAATGATAGCAGCTATATAGTTAGACACATAATCCAGGCTAAAATTCATAGTTGAAGCTGCCAAATGCAGGAAGGACAGCTGGCCAAAGAAGAAATTATTTATTCAACACAACACTGAAAGTGAGATATAGTCGTCTAGATGCAGCAGTGAAATAAATCACTTTTAGAATATCACGGATAAATAGATTACACTATTATACCATTTAGTAATGAAGTGAAGAGTATTTAAGTCTTTTTTCAGATGCGTTCTGACTCCGATGGTGTGAAAGGTATTGACAACAAATAAAAAATAAATATAAAAACATAATTCAAAGTGGTAAACACCCACAGCATCCAGCTAGCTGTCCTTCCTGCATCTGTCAGTTTAAACTCTTGTTTTTTAGTCTGGATTATGATTTAAACTTCTTTATATTTGTTTAATATGATCATACAGTCTGCACACCGAGCTCTGATTAGTCAGTAGGCGTAGTTTAATATTAGTTGATCTCTTACCTGGAACATAACCTGCTCCGGAGCAGGTCAGGTGTTCAGCATCAGTTACCGTGGCGATCTACCCCGGTAAGAAGGGAAAACCCTGAAGGGTTAAACCTGAAGTTACCTCGCTGACCCCAAACCTACTTTGTAGTACAGGCCTCAGCTCTCCAGTATATCAGTCCATCTCAGCCAAGATCTCTTTTACAAAACCGCTTCAAATACCGGTGTTTGGTCAGTGTCCCTCGGCGCTGGAAACCGACGCACGAGGTATGGTGGATGGACCAGGGACAGCGCGTCAGTATATGGTCATTACATGTATAGTGTCCTTTCAAAATAAATTTCTAATACAAGCGTGAGACAAGGGTAGTTATTTCAGTAGTGTAGCACCAGTTGGAAGAGGAAATATTCAAAGCTAAAGTAAAAGGATCAACCCTCACAGGAAGTGTAGTCAGTGCCGCCTGGAGATGAAATACTAGTACAAAGACAGACAAAAGGCTGTATTATAGTATTAACCGGTTAAAATTCTTAATGGCTGTTAACGGTTAAATGGTTAATCATTACCATCCCTAGAGCATCCACATTCTCCTGTACTAGATGAGTTACAAGGTGTGTGTGTGTGTGTGTGTCTGTGTTTTATCTCCTGCAGAGTAATGATGTGGAGGGCAGTGCCTGGAACTGGATGTACTACATCCCCCTCATCATCATCGGCTCCTTCTTCATGCTCAACCTGGTGCTGGGCGTCCTCTCAGGGTGAGCTGCTCTCCGTCTGCGGACACTTTCAGTCCTTTCCTCTCATTAACGGGACTCTGTAAGAATCACAGATCGATTGTTAAAAGTGACGCCTGTGGCCAGTAAGTGAATGACAGAGTGCTGTTGGTCCCACTGTCGACTGAACGTGATTGACAGGCATCATGTTGATTAACGTTAGCAACATTAGCAGCTAAAAGCGCAATATCGCTCTATATTTCATTTCACGGTAGCTTATCGAACAAAGGTCTCTCCATGAGTTGATGTTGATACTCGTGTTAACTTTTCCTGCTTCAGCCTACAAGCAGGGGCGACATCGTACATTTGGCCTCTTGGGCCGACGTGGGTAACATTACTCGCTCCAGAGTTCACCGAGTTAACCCCCGTCACTCCAAACTGCAGCTTCCACTGTACATTGCCTTAGTTTTATCAGAACTAAACTGAGTTCTGCTCCGCTGCTCGCTTGTTTTATCACACACCTGCCGTCGCTCTCTCTCTTGCTTCACCACTCATTGCCCATGTGCACACACACTCTTCACACAGTAGTTTTCACCCCCAACGTCGGTCATATTCCTGTTTTGCAAGACGGGCTTCACCAGTTATAACTTTCCTAACTTTTCTTTGTGCTTTTTTGTGGAGTTTGTGTTGGAGTTGTGGTGGAGGCTGGTTGCCTGTTGGTGTTAGCGGAGTACATTTCTAACCAAACGTTAGCCACAGCTAAGGCACCCACAGAAAACGAGGCCCCCAGTCTTCACATTAAAAGCAGTCTACAGACCGATACAGGAAACCCAGAAAGGCGTGGAAGGTCTCATTTTTTAGGCTAGTTTACATGTTCACACAGTGACAGTGAAAACTATTTAATACATACAGTCCCTTTAAAATGTACTCCTCTTACTCTGTTTTATATGATACAGTACTATATGCATCTGTGTGCTTTGTATAATTTGTATTTTGTGTGTTGTTTGAACAAAATGAGCAAAATAAAATGTGTCCACAGTGAATTTGCCAAAGAGAGAGAGCGAGTGGAGAACAGGAGCGAGTTCCTCAAACTGAGGCGACAGCAGCAGATTGAGAGAGAGCTCAACGGATACCTGGAGTGGATCTGCAAAGCAGGTCAGTGCTCGGCGTGAAACACACCCACACCCACACCTGTACACCTACTCTACGTAGAAAACCGACTACAGGAAGTCCTAATGCAGTGTGCTAACGTCTTGTTTCCTGGTACAGAGGAGGTGATTTTGGCTGAGGAGGATGGCACAGGGAACTTTGATGGTAATTGTCCGTCTTTTCAATTTTTGTTTTTAAATCATGTGTATGTGTACTGTAGTGAGACAGAGAGAATCGGTCTAATTAGTGCAGTCAGTAAAAGACAGAGCTACATCGAGAATAGAGATGGAGAAAATCCCGTTTTCACAGTGACAGCTTGTATCATGAGAAGACCTAAAAATGACATTTCCACACTATGAAACTGTTATGTCAGTTATGATTGGAGGGAAATGTATATTTTCTTGGATTATATTCATTTTTGATGTGTCACAAATCCATAAATCCACAAATAAGAAGCTAAAAGTAACGTACCAATTTTAACCCTAACCATTATCTTTCACTAAACCTTTTACTAAGTAGTTTAATTGCCTGAACTTAATCATAACTGAGAATGCAGTTTTGTTTTTTGGGAAAATAATGTTTAGAAGACAGGATTGCCTCGTCCCTCAAAACGCCTCAAAAGTGCCACAAGTGGTTAAAACACTATAATATTCATATAGAGGTATAGAAATACTAGGGATGCCAATTCAGATTTTTTTTTGTAACTGATTATTAATCGTTAACGGACAAGATAGAGCGCTGCATGCAGTGGTGCTATTTTTAGTGCCTAACAAGCTGCACAGCTACAACAAAAAGCCGATGAACAAACAGACTAAATCATCATCATCTGATTCATCTGATTAATCAACAATGAAAATAAACTTTACATAAGGATACCAGACACAGCGATGTCAGTATCTGTATCTATCCTGTATAAATCTAGGGATATGTTAAGTTATAAGGCCTTACATATAATTTATTGATCACTTGTACTTCCTTATATTTCTTACTGTGTGGAACTGTGGGGGTCGACTTTTAAAACAACTAGAAATTCAATCGTTTTACTACAAAAACGAGCCATACGTATTATTAATGAGGCTGGTCACTGTGATCACACTAATTCACTGTTTATTAGTTCCCATGTTATGAAATTTAATGATTTGGTTTATTATAAAATAATGTAAATAATGTTCAAATCAATGTCACTCCCAGATGGTGAACGAAGGTTTTTATCACTACGCAGAGTAAGTCTGATCTGAGAGCTATTTCTAAGTTTACTGTACAAAAAGATAAAACAGGTATTAAAGGAGAAAGAAAGGAGGTCAAATTATGGAATGATGCTAATATAGATTTAAGAATGTATAATTCACTGTTTGTTTTGTTTTTATTTGTTTTTTTATTTCTTGAGGGAAGCTGAGTTTGATAAGTCTATAGGTTAAATAGGCATATAGTATAGTATTAGCATTTTGCTTCTGCCTATTCAGACACTATTTAATACAAAGACTGCTGACTTTAATACTGATTTACTGTTCATACTTACTTATTATGTAGGATGACTGAATAAAAATACTACTACTATTACTATTGACAATGTTTAAGCAGCAGAAAAATATTTAATATATGACTAAAAATCTGAAAGTGATATTTTAGTGGGCATATGTGTGTTTAGTTACCAGTGTGACGCAACTTCAGACTTCTTCAGTTAAATGTGTAAATGTGGGGTTTAGTGCAATACCTGCAAGTGACGGACTGTGGGATGGGTAAGGCAGTGACATCTGAGAGAGATTTAGATATACAGGTGAAGACACACCTTTTTTTTTCTTGTTGCTAGGTTCGAGGCGACGGCCAACCATCAAAACCAAAAACAACAAGACCGAACTGCTGAACCCCGAGGAAGGAGAGGACAACATGGGAGACGCAGTCGGTAAGAGAAACGCAGTGTGTGCCGGGGATGGAGACGAGAGGATAAAATCCTCTGTGGAGGCGCGCTCACACCAGTAGTTTCAGCTCTACAACTAGCTCTCTGTTTGGGTAAAAGTTTGTCCTCTTTTCCAGGCAAACTGCAGCACATTAGTTTGATAAATGTGAGCACATCTACAGCGACTTAGTAAAAGAGGCAAAAAAAATAGTCGTCCTCATGTTAATACTGATCTTAATGTCACCCCCCTCCCCCCCAGGTTTCGCCCGCTCCAGTATAAAGAGCGGGAAAGACGGCTCTAATTACAGTAAGAAGGAGCGACGACTACGATTCTTCATCCGCAAAATAGTGAAGACTCAGGCTTTCTATTGGACGGTGCTCTGCCTGGTGGGCCTCAACACCATGTGTGTGGCTGCGGTGCATTACAACCAGCCTGAGCTGCTCTCCGACTTCCTCTGTGAGTAAACACTCGATGTACCCCATTATCCTGCACCACCGTGGACCTTTCCAGGAGTCCTCTTTGAGACCCAGACCACAGTATCTCTTAATTAAATATTACCTTTACATTACTGCTTAAACCAGGGGCCAGTTGCATAAAAATAGACTAAATCATTTATTTAAATATAACTGTAAGCCAGACTTGCCCTAGACACTTAAATGTACCTGTTGCATTAAGCTTCCCTGTGAGTGACGAATGTAAGAGGTTAATGAGAAGTGATAAAGATTCAAGAATATGATCATGGATAAACAGTTGAAATAGTTAAAAGTTATGGTAACTTCAGCTAACTTTTAGCTAACTGTTTCAACACCTCTTAGCTAGGGGAGAGGTGGCTAACTTTCCTACCTCAAATTAACAACCTCAGCCTTAATATTTATGCAACAGGCAGCTTTACTGTTATTAGACTAGTCTAAAAAGGCTGAGACTAGTCTTAAACTAAGTTTATGCACCTGGTCCTGGTCTACATCTGAGGCCACAGTATTTTACAGTTGTCTCTCTGGACCCTTTCCAGTCCTGCTGTCCACACACAGCTCGTCCCAACCTGAATCATGGTTTTACACCTCAGTTCTACTGTTTCCTCCTACACATGCGAGCAGCGCCTTTATGATGTTAACTCCTTTAAATAACACAAGCGTTGTGTTTTCTCTGCTCACTAGTGCATCATCACCTTCTTTTACATCTTCCCTCAGCTCAGTAAAATCCCATATATTCAGCATGAACGTTGTAGCAGCGCGTTGTTTAACACGGTTGAACATCCGCCAGCCTAAATCAGTCTCGGTGCAGGACCTGGGCTGAGTTTAGGAGCTGTGCAGGTGAGGTGGCCGAGCGGACATGTTGGCTCTGGCTGCTGTCCAGCGTCATTAACATGAAGCTGGAGCTGCTGATGGACTCATTCATCACCACTCTGTCATTCACCGCTGGGCTTCCACCACTATTGACTTCCACTCATCTAACGCTCTCTCTCTCTCTTCCTCCTCTTCGGTTTTCCCTCCTCTCCTTCCCCACGTCCTCTCTCTGTTATGTGGCCTCTCCTCTCTCCTGTGCTGTTTTTTCTACCTCCCTCCTTTTTTCAAGCCTGTCTTTATCTCTCTGTGACTTCACCTTTTATTTTCACCTTCCTCTGTCCTCCATTTAACTGCTTCTGTCTCCTCATTCCTCCCTCTTCTCCCTCCCCCTTTCCTCCTTTCCTTCACTTTCTTCTCCCTCCCTCCTCCCTTCTTTCCTTCTGTTTCTCCTTCCTCCCTCCTTCTCTTCTCACTCTCTCTGTCCTTCTTCCCTCCTTTCCTTCTCTCTTTCTCCTCCCTCCCTGTTCCTTCTTTCCTTATATATCTCTCCCTGTTCTCCCTTTTCTTCTCTTTCTCCTCCCTCTCTCCTTCCTTTCTCACTCTCCCCTTCCTTCTTCCCTCTTTTCCTTCTCTTTCTCCTTACCCCCTCCTATCCCTCTCACTGTCT
>CAMQGK010000115.1:1230000-1307500 GCA_947000775.1 Pterois miles | reverse complement strand
TCTTTCACCACATAACGGTAGCGAATTGATATTTTCTTTTGCCAATTTTCTCAAAATTTGGAAAATTTGCAATATTTTTGGATGGAAACCTGGCTGCTATTCATCATTTGTACAATGTGAACATAGTGAGACTATAAGTTCAGACAGAAACCCTCCCGTCTGCAGGTGATTGTGGGCAGCATCTTCGAGGTGGTGTGGGCCACCATCAAACCAGGAACGTCCTTTGGGATCAGTGTGTTACGAGCTCTGAGACTGCTCCGCATCTTCAAAGTCACCAAGTAAGCCTCTCTGTCTATCCCTCTCTCTGTCTATCCCCCTCTCTGTCTATCTCTCTCTCTTCTGTCTATCCCTCTCTCTGTCTATCCCTCTCTCTGTCTATCCCTCTCTCTGTCTATCCCTCTCTCTGTCTATCCCTCTCTCTGTCTATCCCTCTCTCTCTCTATCCCTCTCTCTGTCTATCCCTCTCTCTGTCTATCCCTCTCTCTGTCTATCCCTCTCTCTGTCTATCCCTCTCTCTGTCTATCCCTCTCTCTGTCTATCCCTCTCTCTGTCTATCCCTCTCTCTATCCCTCTCTCTGTCTATCCCTCTCTCTGTCTATCCCTCTCTCTGTCTATCCCTCTCTCTGTATCCCTCTCTCTATCCCTCTCTCTGTCTATCCCTCTCTCTGTCTATCCCTCTCTCTGTCTATCCCTCTCTCTTCCCTCTCTCTGTCTATCCCTCTCTCTGTCTATCCCTCTCTCTGTCTATCCCTCTCTCTGTCTATCCCTCTCTCTGTCTATCCCTCTCTCTGTCTTCCCTCTCTCTATCCCTCTCTCTGTCTATCCCTCTCTCTGTCTATCCCTCTCTCTGTCTATCCCTCTCTCTATCCCTCTCTCTGTCTATCCCTCTCTCTGTCTATCCCTCTCTCTATCCCTCTCTCTGTCTATCCCTCTCTCTGTCTATCCCTCTCTCTCTCTATCCCTCTCTCTGTCTATCCCTCTCTCTGTCTATCCCTCTCTCTTATCCCTCTCTCTCTGTCTATCCCTCTCTCTGTCTATCCCTCTCTCTTTTTGTCTATCCCTCTCTCTGTCTATCCCCCTCTCTATCCCTCTCTCTGTTTTCCCTCTCTCTATCCCTCTCTCTGTCTATCCCTCTCTCTGTCTGTCCCTCTCTCTGTCTATCCCTCTCTCTATCCCTCTCTCTGTCTATCCCTCTCTCTATCCCTCTCTCTGTCTATCCCTCTCTCTGTCTATCCCTCTCTCTGTCTATCCCTCTCTCTATCCCTCTCTCTGTCTATCCCCTCTCTCTCTCTATCCCTCTCTCTCTGTCTATCCCTCTCTCTTTATCTCTCTCTGTCTATCCCTCTCTCTGTCTATCCCTCTCTCTGTCGATCCCCCTCTCTGTCTATCCCTCTCTCTGTCTATCCCTCTCTCTCTCTCTCTCTCTGTCTATCCCTCTCTCTGTCTATCCCCCTCTCTGTCTATCCCTCTCTCTGTCTATCCCTCTCTCTTTATCTCTCTCTTTATCTCTCTCTGTCTATCCCTCTCTCTCTCTCTCTCTGTCTATCCCTCTCTCTGTCTATCCCTCTCTCTGTCTATCCCTCTCTCTGTCTATCCCTCTCTCTTTATCTCTCTCTGTCTATCCCTCTCTCTCTCTCTCTGTCTATCCCTCTCTCTGTCTATCCCTCTCTCTGTCTATCCCTCTCTCTGTCTATCCCTCTCTCTTTATCTCTCTCTGTCTATCCCTCTCTCTTTATCTCTCTCTGTCTATCCCTCTCTCTCTCTCTCTCTGTCTATCCCTCTCTCTGTCTATCCCTCTCTCTGTCTATCCCTCTCTCTGTCTATCCCTCTCTCTTTATCTCTCTCTGTCTATCCCTCTCTCTGTCTATCCCTCTCTCTGTCTATCCCTCTCTGTCTATCCCTCTCTCTGTCTATCCCTCTCTCTTTATCTCTCTCTGTCTATCCCTCTCTCTGTCTATCCCTCTCTCTCTCTCTCTCTCTCTCTGTCTATCCCTCTCTCTGTCTATCCCTCTCTCTTTATCTCTCTCTGTCTATCCCTCTCTCTTTATCTCTCTCTGTCTATCCCTCTCTCTCTCTCTCTCTGTCTATCCCTCTCTCTTTATCTCTCTCTGTCTATCCCTCTCTCTGTCTATCCCTCTCTCTGTCTATCCCCCTCTCTGTCTATCCCTCTCTGTCTATCCCTCTCTCTGTCTATCCCTCTCTCTTTATCCCTCTCTCTGTCTATCCCTCTCTCTGTCTATCCCTCTCTCTCTCTCTCTCTCTCTCTCTCTCTATCCCTCTCTCTGTCTATCCCTCTCTCTGTCTATCCCTCTCTCTGTCTATCCCTCTCTCTGTCTGTCCCTCTCTCTGTCTATCCCCCTCTCTGTCTATCCCTCTCTGTCTATCCCTCTCTCTCTCTGTCCCTCTCCCCCCCCCTCTCTGTCTATCCCTCTCTCTGTCTATCCCCCCCTCTCTGTCTATCCCTCTCTCTGTCTATCCCTCTCTCTTTATCTCTCTCTGTCTATCCCTCTCTCTCTGTCTATCCCTCTCTCTCTCTCTCTCTCTCTCTCTCTCTCTCTCTCCTCTCTCTCTCTCTCTCTCTCCTTACAGTAGAACTGGACTAGAGCTCAGTGTCAACATAATTTTTCAAACTGCTGTTTTTGTCTTGAATACTTTCACACAGAAAGTGAAAATTAAGCAGCAAAAAAGTGGTGTTTGTTTTCTGGAAGAAGGACCAATCACGTTTGGTGGAACGAGTTGAGTTGAGTTATTTATGAAACACCAAGTCTGCGTAGTCTGAACCGAGACGGCAAACTTTATTACTCCTTTCAACGTTGACAAAGGCAGCACAGACCACATCTACTCTCTGTTCTTACCTTTCACAATAAAACCCCGAGATTAGAGATGTTAATAAACCATTTAACTGTGAACTAACATTAAGCATTTTAACTGATTAACGCTATCGGTTAAACAGTCAAAAGAAATATTAATAATTCATTTAAAAGCTGAGAAAAACTCAGAGGAGCGTCTCGTCACTTTAAGGAGAAAAGCTGGTCCACCTTAAAAGTCCACCTTAAGAGAGAACACCACCAACACACACACACACACACACACACACACACACACACACACACACACACACACAGCCACTAAATCACAGCTACAACACCACCAACACACACACACCACCACCACACACACACCCACACATTTCACACAACACCACCAACACACACACACTCACCACACACACACAGTCTGCTACAGCTACGATCACAGCTACAACACCACCAACAAACACACACACA
Source organism: Pterois miles (assembly GCA_947000775.1). Taxonomy (NCBI): domain Eukaryota; kingdom Metazoa; phylum Chordata; class Actinopteri; order Perciformes; family Scorpaenidae; genus Pterois; species Pterois miles. Next base: position 1,304,213 of record CAMQGK010000115.1, on the reverse strand, counting down.
CACACACACACACACACACACACACTACAGTCTGCTACAGCTACGTTCACAGCTACAACACCACCAAAGGAAAACACTCTCCACCACACACACACTGTCTGCTACAGCACGTTCACAGCTACAACACCACCACCACACACACGCGGTCTGGCGGAAACTAGCTGAAGTTACACTACAGCAGGAACGAAGCCACCGGCAATGCTAGCAGCTAGCAGCTGCCACTCCTCCTGACGGTGAACTGGAGACAGTGAATGTTTTTTCTCCTCGTTCCTCTTCTTTCTGTTTCCTCCTCCTCCTCCTCCTCCTCCTCCTCCTCCTCCTCCTCCTCCTCCTCCTCTTCCTCCTCTTCCTCAGGTACTGGGCTCCTCTTCGAAACCTGGTGGTTTCTCTGCTAAACTCCATGAAGTCCATCGTCAGTTTGCTGTTCCTCCTCTTCCTCTTCATTGTGGTCTTTGCCTTGCTGGGGATGCAGCTGTTTGGAGGACAGTCAGTATCAAAACAAGCTCAAAAGGCTTCTCTGTATTGACTTCATGTTTCTGTCCGTCTTTGTGTTTGTGATTCTGATGTGATTGGTTCTTTTCTTCCTCTCAGGTTCAACTTTGACGAGGGAACCCCGCCCACTAACTTCGACACTTTTGCAGCCGCGATCATGACGGTGTTTCAGGTACGAAAGAGTACAAATGTTTTGTTTGTTATGGACAAGCACAGATGAATTATTGGTTTGATGCGGCTCATATTGACCCTTTGATAAACTTAATAAAGGTTGTGCACTGTTTTCTCTGAGCTAGAGCTGGCCAATATGATGATAGACATCTTCAAAACAATATGAAATGTCTATCGTTTATTTTTTGTACACTGCTCAAAAAAATGAAGGGAACACATAAATCACGCATCAGATCTTGATGAACAAATTATTCAAGCTGAAAATCTTTACGGATGTACACTGTATAATTTGTTGAGAACAAAAAGACGTAACAATGGTCGATGGAAACCAAAATCATCGACCCACTGAGGGCTGGACTCAAAATGACACAGAAAATCAAAGTAAAAACTGAAATCACAGGCTGATCCGAAATGCAGAAAATAATGCTCATTTCCTCATTCATGAACAAAAAAATATTTCTGAACAAATACTAATAAACTCTGGATTTTTTATTTTTAATTTTTTTAAATTTTTATCTTTTATCATTTATTATGTGTCCTAAATACATTGAACCAGCAGGGAGGGCAGTTTTATTTATAAAGCACATTTCAGCAGCAGGGCGATTCAAAGTGCTTTACACAAACCGTCACAAAAATATAAAATGTTAAAGATTAGAAAATAAAAACAATAAATACCAGACTAGAGTATAAAACACACGAGTAAAAGTCATAGAACAATATAAGATCATGATTTGGTTTAATAAACAGCAAACAGGAAAGTTTGAAGCTTGAGAGTTGGAGTCGTCCTGCAGGTTTCTGGGAGCTTGTTCCAAATATTTGGTGAATAAAAACTGCTGCTTCTGCAGGTTTAGGTCTGACTCTGGGGACACTAAGCAGACCTGATCCAGACCACCAGAGAGGTGGTTCAGTTCTCTGAGAGACAGGGAGCCAGGTAGAGACCTCAGACCTGGACTGATGTGATCCACTTTCCTGGTCTTAGTGAGGACTCTAACTTTGAATCAGCTGCAGCTGTCTGACAGTAAAGACACCGTTACAGTAGTGAAGTCGGCTGAAGATCAGATGCTGAACATGGACTAGTTCTTCCATCAGTCCTTCAGTTCTTGCTGTGTTCTTCAGGTGAAAGTTGGCTGTAATTAAGATTTAAGTAAGATTTAATTCTTCGTCTTCGGTCATAAAATCTCTTTCACGTCTTGTGTTGTCTCTGTAGATCCTGACGGGAGAGGACTGGAACATGGTGATGTACAACGGCATCGAGTCCCAGGGAGGAGTGAATGACAAAGGGATGGTCTTCTCCATCTTCTTCATCGTCCTCACACTCTTTGGAAACTGTATCCTTCCTGCGCGATCTCGTCCAGTATATACACATGCACACGATGTACAATATGCATGTATGTAAATATACTGAACTAATGCTAAGGCAGCTCCTCTTCCTCTCTTTCCTGTCTTGTCCTCTTTCCCTCTCCTCTTCGTTCTCCCTGAGAAACCGTCGGCTTCCTCTCCAGCTGTCCTCGCATCAATATTTCTCTTTAACTTCTGCCACCACAGACACTCTGCTTAACGTCTTCTTGGCCATCGCTGTCGACAATCTGGCCAACGCCCAGGAGCTCACCAAGGTACAGGATCAGACCAGAAGCCGCACATTCCCCCCTTACTTTAAGAAAATCAGTAACAAGTAAATATATTGTAACCTGTGACAGATATCTCCTGGGCCATTTAGTCACAAACAATGACCTTTGGTTTTGACCTGTAATCATAAACCCTGAATTAATCTGTAAACTGTTGAAAATACCAGGAAGTTAGATTATGATTATGTAAAAAACTGTTATTAGCTGTGTTTGATTTACAAAATGCAAAACAGACTTAATGTCACTTGTCTTTTGTTCTTGGTTGCTGTTTTTGTTGTTTTTGACTTATTTATTTGTTTAGTTTATTTCAGCATTTTAAATTTATATAATCCAAGCACATAAAAATAATAACAGTAATAAAAAATAAAGCTTTCCCTTATTACACCCTTTCTACATTAATTATTTTGTACACTTTCATGGCAAAAGTGCAGCCATGTTGCAGTACTCCAGCCTGAGACGTCACTAGGTTACAGGAGACAGGTGATCAGAGAGAGGAGAAGACGGGGAGATGGAGAGACAGACGGGTGATCAGAGAGGGGAGAAGACGGGGAGATGGAGAGACAGACGGGTGATCAGAGAGGGGAGAAGACGGGGAGATGGAGAGACAGACGGGTGATCAGAGAGGGGAGAAGACGGGGAGATGGAGAGACAGACGGGTGATCAGAGAGGGGAGAAGACGGGGAGATGGAGAGACAGACGGGTGATCAGAGAGGGGAAGAAGACAGAGAGATGAAGAGACAGACGGGTGATCAGAGAGGGGAGAAGACGGGGAGATGGAGAGACAGACGGGTGATCAGAGAGGGGAGAAGACAGAGAGATGAAGAGACAGACGGGTGATCAGAGAGGGGAGAAGACGGGGAGATGGAGAGACAGACGGGTGATCAGAGAGGGGAGAAGACGGGGAGATGGAGAGACTGAGGGTGATCAGAGAGGGGAGAAGACGGGGAGGATGGAGAGACTGACGGGTGATCAGAGAGGGGAGAAGACGGGGAGATAGACTCTTTCAGTGCCACTAGCCAGCACTGCAGTAATGTTACTGATCTGGGTTTGTTCTTAGTTTTAACGTTATAAAACTCATCTTTACATCCAGGAACAACAGCATCGTGTCCCCTCCTGTTGTTTTCCTGTGTCTCTTCAGTCTGTCTTTTACAGTCTCTACCATCTGTAATCTGTAATCTGTGTAATTTACCACTGACACTGCAACATGGCGGCGCTCTTGTCACAAAAAGATGAAACAGATCTTCTTTTTTGTCTCTTAAATTTGTCCTGTTTGTTTTTTAATTATTCATTAGAGTGGAAACACATTTAGTAAACCAGCTTAACTGATTGACTTTTTAAAGTATATCACACATCAGGTGATTGAAACGATTATGACCCTAACCCTTCTCCTCCAATAGGATGAGGAGGAACAGGAGGAAGCAGCCAATCAGAAGACAGCAATGCAGAAGGCTAAGGAAGTGGCAGAGGTCAGCCCGCTGTCTGCAGCCAACCTGTCTATTGCAGCGTGAGTACACACACTTAATACAGTAATACAATGATACAGTACATAATACAGTACATTCACTGTGGTACACATACTGTACATATACAGTACGTCACACTGCAGTACACATGCACACACACTTCATTCTCACTCTTTTGTAAACTTGTACACACACACAGAAAGTGTTGTGTCTTTCCTAACATTCATGATTGGCAGGCATTCATGCACACACACACACACACACACACACACACACACACACACACACACACCCACACCATCACACTCTCCCCACGCTCCCATCCTCTAAAACATGATTAAACGATTGTTCTGAGAGTGAAAGGAACAGATTCAGGCTTTGTGAAGTGAAGAAGAGCGAGAGGCGGACAGTGTGTAAAATCTGCTGCTGGCAGCAGAAATGCTGACAATAGGACACATCAAAATGATGCTCCTTTAGAAGTCACCGGACCCTTCAGGCGCGGCAGCCAGCCTTTGATGGCCACATTAGAAGCTGATGGTTTTGTGCTTGTCAATTAGATACTAACCTGTCAGTCATAACGGATGGGGATGATTTTTATAAGTGAGAGAATCTAAATAATGTGTTTTTAAGCCTGGAAAAGAAGCTCAGAAGTATCCGTTCGACCACAGAGCTCAACATGGTGACGCTCCAGACTCTTGTGTCGACAGCTTGGAGCCAGCTGGTTTTGGGACTAGTGAAAGATCTGTTACCGTTTCTCATTCTCCAGTTCCTGTGTTTGGACTCCCCACCTTCTGTAGTTTTCAGAGACTCTGTGTTTCTTCTTGACAGACTCTGTCCCTAATCTTCACAGACGCCAAAAGACGATTTCCATTTGTTTGCATTCTTTAGGAGTTTACTTCCTTTATGGCAGCAAACACGATATACAAGGCTTTACTGGACAATTTTAGTGCTGACCAAATCCAGTAGATGCCAAGAAGATGGACAAACAGGGACCATGAATGTCTTATGAGAACTGGTTACCGGACTCATCACTCACTCATCATCAGCCCCTTATCCGGGTCGGGTCTCAGGATAATCTGGCCAACGCCCATAAGGTTTCTCTTCCACATAGCCACCATATCCAGCTCTCTTAATGCATCTGTAATAGCCACTGGCTACACAAGAATCAAGCCAGTTTTGGGCCTGGTTCCCCCCCTCAGCAAAGCCCAGGTCTTTTAATGTTTCTAAAAATGATCTTTCCTGATATTCCTGAGGTGTGAGTGTTTTTGACATCCCCAGACTGGCTCGGAAGTCCATCCTGGATGCTCCGATTTCAAATCGTAAATAATCCATCCATCTATCTGCAACCACTTATCCCGTTAGGGGTCATGGGGGAGCTGACATTGGGCGAAGGCCGAGTTCACCCTGGACAGGTCGCCAGTCGAACCTGTGACCCTCTTGCTGTGAGGCAGCAGTACTAATCACTACACCATCGTGCAGCCCAATCATACATATTAAACATGTTTACTCTTTACAATCAGATATCCCGTTTTGTGTGGGGATCCCATGGACAGCCAACGTCACACGAGAAAGAACAAAAGCCAATTCCTCAAAAAAAGTACCCTAATTTAACATCCCTGGTACACATACTATGCAGTTGGAAAGCACTACATGCTCAGTTTACCTGTAAAGTGACAGGTCCACTTGGTAATGCAAGAGCTGCGACTGCCATTATAGATAAATGTATAGTCCTCAGAAACAAGATGAATCCCACTTTTCCAAATGTAATTTCTGGAACAATAATTAAAAAATACATTATCCTTCAAGACTCACAGATACTGTTAATTAGAGGACAGTGTAATTCACATTCGATGTGAAAAAGCTCATGTTTCTTATACTGCTGGTGAGACTGGCGCTCTTTGGGTATCATTGTTCACTTTCTCAGTTGACGCTTCCTTCATTCACACCTTCCTCTGTGACATGGTCTCACATTCAAATTACAACTTGAGTATACGTTTATAGCCACAGTTGCTTCCTTGGTTTTTGTGCTGAAGCTCTTTCTCTCCTTTTTAATGATGTGCTGTTACTACTTACTGTTGCTGCTAGTTTCCCACAGCGATTTTACGCTTCTATCCTATCCTGTCTCAATACATTCTCTATCTCACACTCCTCCATCTGCCATTCTCCTGTCTGTCTTACCCTCTTTTTTCTTCTCCATCCTTCCTCTCCACCTCCCAACAGTAAGGAGCAGCAGAAGAACCACATCAAGGGCAACAAGTCGGTGTGGGAGCAGAGAACGAGCGAGATCCGCCGACAGAACCTGATGACGAGTCGCGAGGCGCTCTACAACGAGCTGGAGCAGGAGGACTGGAAGGTGGGAGGGGAAGGGGAGGAGGTGAGGATCCCCCCACATAAGACACACATATACACATATATATGCAGTCTACTCCTGATATATATGGTGATCAATATGAGTGATGTGAATGATATGATTGGTCATTTTAACCACTTAAAGGGACATTATCATCCATGTTCGGTGGGATCATTTCAACAAACTTTCCTAGCAAATTTTGGATGCCAGCTGAAAAGGTCTTAACTAATATACAGTGCAGACCAAAAGTTTGGACACATATATATATTGCATATATATATATATATATATATATATATATATATATATATATATATATATATATATATATATATATATTTCAAGTGTTGGGAAAAAATATTCACCTATGTATTGCGATTTCTTTATTTTTTTTATTTTTTACAACTTTGAAAGTTGAGTAATGTGACATCATATCTGTTCTGTATCTGTCAACCAAAACAAACCTCTGCGAGCCGAAAGAGCGAAGTCAACGGAGGTAGATACCTGAGACTACGTCCTGGATATACAAATGACATCTATGGAAATCAGATTGATGGATTATATTCAGCAGAAGTATAAAACATTACATGTTCCTTATAAATTAAAAAGAAATTAAGCACTGATTTTTGAGGAAAATATGTTTTTTCTTTTTCGGCTGCCTTCAAATGGGGTTGTGTTTACCATGTTTAAGAAACGGGAAGCTGTGTACAGGATGTGTGTGGCGTTCAAGTGGTTAAGTCACAAAGAACACCACTGCTAAGCAACGGCAGTATTAATGTTACTGTCTGAGACGGTTTAGCAGTGTGGGGAACATGATGCAGACTTGTGTTTCAACAACTAAGGGCAGTTAAACACAGTTGGTGTGAAGTTGCTCTTTAGTTACTTTTAACCCAGTCTGTATCTGTGTGTAATGTGCAGGGATCTGCAGTGGAAACAGTGGACTAACACAAGGCTCTGACCTGTTTTTTAACCACTGCGTATTCTGGGTCACGCTGCAATTCACAGAGGTTTTGATTCCAGGGTGTAATGTCCCTTTAAGCCTGAGTGTTGTTATTGCGCTAGCTGCTGCTATTTGGGACGGCTTGAAGCTGCGTGCTTGGGAGCGATGCATTATTAAAGTGGGGCATGCAGAGAAATCCAGAGCTGTACCCAAAGAAGGCAGCGGCCTCAAAACTGGAGCGGGCCGAAGTGTAACGCACTTCAGACAAGAAATGAAAAACAAGATGATCAGGAGTCGACTGGATACGGATCGGCAAATTGTGTATTCACAGCTGGAGCTGTCTGCCATTTTGTGGCTCTGAAAAAAAGATTCATGACAACTTTGATTTCAAATTGTTCATGTGGAGCCAAAATTGGTGGTCTGTTTGCCGACCCTGGTATATCTGTGGCTCGGGGGGGACCGGGGTGGTGTTCTGGGTAAACATAGGTATAAGCTACCTGAGTGAAGGCCAGAGTTGACCTTTATTGTGTCTTTTGTGCCAGAGTTGAAGCAAACTCCTACTCCAACCTACAAATGCCATTGTGATGTGTAACGATGTACATTTGCTGGCTGAAAACTGTTACAGCTATACAGATACAAATATGCATGACGGGCAATTAGAAATTATGCACCTACACATTGGCTGCATTCAAAACCTCCTACTAGGAACGCAGTATGCGGTATACGGTATACAGCAGTGGTCTCAAACCTTTTTAGCACCACAGACCGGTTTCATGTAAGACAATATTTTCATGGACCAGCCTTCAAGGTGTGGGGGATAAATATGATGAAATCAAATGATACTACCAGCATAAAAACAAATAAAAAGTGCATCAAAAATACAAGTCACCACTACGCTGAATTAGTGGAGCCCTGAGCTTGTTTCCCTGCTTCGAGCCGGTCCAGTCGAGGGGTGATGGGACACAGTGACACCTGAAGTGTGATCCTGGTGTCCAGTTCTGTCACTGCAGAAAACCTGTTTCTCTAAGACAGGACGTTGGAAATGGAAGCAGGGTTTTCAGAGTTGTTGTCTGAAACATACTTTTAAGGCCTTTTTAGGCCTCCATGTGCCGAAGCAGTTCTGAAGGCTTCACGGTCTCATTGTCTGGCCTGTCGCCACGTATTATGCAGAGCGGAGTGTGAAAATCACCTGTAGCGATAAACCCGCATTTTAAGCAGGACTTCTGATTTTGTCCTGATTGGGTCGTTTTCCCTTTCCAAGCTCCACAGACGTCTGTTTTGTACTCATTTTTGCTGCTTGTGGGCTTCATTTCTGGGTTAACGTATCACGTGACTGAGATGAGCTTCTTTATGTGTCAAGAGGCAGAGAAGAGCAGACGGATGTAACCAGGCATTTTTGAAAATAAAACATCTTTCAATCTTTCAATCAATAAAATGTTTTTTATCCACTGTTTCTGTGGTACCAAATGAGCCACGGACTGGTACCGGCCCCCCCGGGGGGGGGCCCCTGGTTTCTACTTCCTCTTCCTTTTCCTCATAGCAAATGGTCACGTCCATAATAAACACACTTTTAAAATGGATTAAAGTCAAATGTAAGGCTTTTAAGAGGACAACTATATGTTCTGTTTGTGTTTTCAACAGCTCCCGTCACTATGAACAACCAGGTACCACGTTTAGCAAAAACCTTGTAGGAGTTCTGGTCTGATTAATGATGTTCACTTCATGGTCAATAGATTGCCCGAGTTAGAGCAACTAATGTTATATTTCACAATAATGGCATAGTTAGTTGATTGAGTTAAGACCAGCACAGCTCCTAGACAGTATCTTTAGCTCGCTAACGTTAGCTACACCGGCCAAGCAGTGTTAACTTTGCTGACGTTGCGTGTTTCACCATGTCAGTCCAATGTCAGGCGTCTGGGAACTGCTCAACTTCCTCCCAAGCTCATAGCCACTGTTTTCAAACGTAACGTTACATAGAAAGTAAGGTAAAAGTAGACAACTGTACACTTCTTAGGACAGCTTGCGTTTGAACACGTGCCGACTCGTTTGCCAGATTCGTGGATAGCTACGTGGCTTACTAATTTGCATGCAGAGATGGTGTTACATTTTCCACCCATCAAAACTGTTCTTACAGCATCGGTTCCCCTCTGTTTCCCAACACATATATTGCAATTGCCATGCAGATGCTGTAAGTTCAGTTTTATGTGCTCAGGTTTTGAGATGAGCTCATCTCTTAAATTTCTGCTGCCACTCCAGAAGAATGAAGGACAATGGAAATGAATTGGAGATTAAGTATTAGAACAGGTCAAAAGCAAATGTCTGTCCAGAATCAAAGTGCTGGTTACTGTGGATGATCCACAGAAGACATTGTGAACTAATTGAAAATATGCCAAAGTAAGGGCATTGTTTTGCGGTGTATAAACACTTTAAGCTCCACAAATTAAATTCCCTTCATTGTATTTGTGGCAGCAGAAGCTATAGAGGCCAATATCTCAAAATGAAACCAAAGCAGTCATGCATGGCGAGATGATGATTGGGATAAGTCTGAAAACATCTTTGTGATATTGGGTGGGTCCCTTTAAGATGTACCTGAAGTTTTAGCAGCACCCATTCAGCCTATCTGCTACCCTATTAACCCGACCAGGTGTCCTACCCACGGAAAGGACGCGGTGATATGAAGACCCACCTGGACCGGCCGCTGGTTGTCAACCCGCAGGACAACCGCAACAACAACACCAACAAGACCCAACCCGGTGAGCTGCCTCTGGACCAGGAGTACCGGCGCCAGGACATCGACCATTACCGCCGAGCCGCCCACCGCTACCACTACCACCACCACCACCACCACCATCAGAAGGCCGTCGGGCCGGACGGCGTAGAGATGGGCCAGCCGGCAGAGACCCGCATGGAGCGCGGCTTCAGCTGCACGTCCCTGGGCAACGTGGAGGGCCAGCAAGGGGAGGAGCGGCACAACCGCAGGAGCCATCGGGGCCACCGGCACAGGAACAGGGAGGGAAGGGAGGCTCGCAGCGTGTCCCCCCACCATAGTGAAGGGGTGGAGGGCAGCAACGAGCGCAGGAGGTCCCGGCAGCACCACCGGGCAGCCAGGGATGGGGAGGAAGGCAGGAGACACAGATCCAGAGGGACGGAGGGAGAGGGGGAGAAAGGCGAAGAAGGGGAGGGACGGAAGATGAGACGGCATCGCCATGGCAACCAGGAAAGGAGAGGACATCGCACCAGAAAGTGAGTGAGCAAAGGGTTTATTTATGTCTCAGATTACAATCTGACAGATGTCAGAAGGCAGTTTTGTCTTTAAGAATCAGGATGCGACCTGACACTGCTGCTTTTGTGATTGGCTGCCTGGTAGCTGTTGTTGCTGTCTAATGATCATTGTCCTTCCTAAAGCTCCACATTGGTTAAATTAGGCTTTTAACAGTCTGATATTATGTTGTTGTTATCCTGGCATTACTAAGATTTTGACATATTGCTATAAAAGTGTGTTAATTGTTTTGGACGTCAGGTGAAAGGTGTAAGGAATATTTTTTTTTCCCCTAAAATGTAAGATCCTGTCTGTCTGTGTCCATCAATAAATGGCTTAACAGTATGTTCAAAATGTTAAAAATGTACGTTAACAGGGTGCTTTCTGTTCTGTGTCTTAAAAAGTACAAATCTGACATAATGCGAACGCAGAACTAGACATTTTGACCCTATTTGCATTCAATACTTTTGATAAAATGCTTCTCCCTCATCACTAATCCATTTTTTCTCTTCTGCCTCTGATTCCTGGTACCTTTCCATCCTTTGTCCCTCCTCCTCCTCCTCCTCCTCCTCCTCCTCCTCCTCCTCCTCCTCCTTCTTCCATCCTTCTTCCTCCATCTTCCATCCATCCATCCATCCATCCATCCATCCATCCATCCATCAATCAGGGAGCACCACAGCACCGGGCCCAGCCTCTCCACCACGCGACCCATTCAGCAGCACAACGAGGACCTGGACAACTTCCGCAACAACAGCAAGCTGGCCAGTGCCCATGAGCACCCATACGCCCTCCCGCCGGATCACCCCGACCATCCCGACCATGTCAACAACCTGCTGAACTGCCGCGACGCCGACACCCACACCCTGCTCCACAGCATGGACAGCCTGATCCTGACCAGCATGGCCAAACCCGAGTATACAAAGATAGACATGCCACCTGTCTACCCCTACCCCTCCACCAACGCCATCCTGCAAGGTGAGCATCTTGGGGATCAGTCATGTGTGGGTATATTGTAGACTTGCCGTGGTGTAAATTTCTCCACTGTGGGACTAATAAAGGAATATCTTATCTTATCTTATCTTAGTTGTGTTACAGGTGGTACACATTGGTCGAGCACACATGATAACATTACGTACCCACTGCCCCCATTTTGGTGCATCAGCGTCATGTTACCAATACGTGGTCGGACTACAGAAGCTAGAAACTGAAAGTGAATGCATCTGCTCCAGAGGGAGTCAGCTCAGAGAAGCAGGAGTCAGATTTGACACACAGACAAGGCACTTTGGAAATATTTTAGATTCAAACCCAGAGCTATAAGGGAACCATAATGTTAATGAGGTATTCGCTGTGAGGACGACGGAGCACTCACAGCCAGCGTGCATGGCAGAGCGGCGCCGGCTGGAAACCTGCAGCCCTGCAGCGAAAGCCGGACCGGAGACGTCAGACTAGACTGATAAATATCACAGCAGGTAAACAGATATATTTTAGATGTTAGGGTGAACTGTCTCTTTAACAGTCGTTGCTGTACTGGCCAGTACTGGTGTAAATCCAGTCTGATTCAGCTCTCTTCTGGAAACAATGCTGGCCGATGTGTGTCATGTGTTTACTGTCTCGCGCTGGTGAAGCTGACCTCTTTCTGTCTCTGTCTGTCCAATCCTCTTCCTGTTTTCTCTCTCTGTTTCGCTCAGTGAACAAGAACGCCAACACGGACCAGAAGAAGAGCGAGGAGAAGAAGGAGGAGGAGGACGAGGGAGGAGACGAAGACGGCCCCAAACCCATGCCTCCCTTCAGCTCCTGCTTCATAATGTCCACCACCAACCCGTGAGTGTTTATTATGTGTGTGGTCAAACACTGATGAAACAGAAAAGTTATTGGAATCTTGAACCCTCTGAGACTCGCCATCGTGACAGACTTTACTGTCTGTCAGAGGCTCGAGCAGGTTCAGTTTTAGAGCGACAGTGAAGATGCAGATATACATCTAAAGGTCCACCGGTACCGATCACGTCATGGTGACTTGTTGCGAAGAAGGTTAAATAACACTCCGAAGTTGGACTGACTTTAGTGTGGAAAAACTGTCATAGTCATGTCCAAAGGGGTCCCTTGACCTCTGACCTCCAGATCTGTGTATGTAAATGGGTTCTCTGGGTCCCCACCAGTCTCCCACTTTATGATAGTCCCAGTCAGTATAACTGTGTTATTGTCTCCTAGTCTAAATGGTGGATCTGAGTATTTCTGCATACTGGGTCCCTGAACAGTCCTGAACCCCATAAACTGGGTCTCAGTGTAAAGCTGAGACTCTGGTGGATCAATGAGTCCAACTGGATCCATGTGTGATGATGTTAGTCCCCATAGGAGCCATTTCATTGATCACTGTATAAAATGACCTGTGGTGCCCTCTAGGATACTACTACTACTACTACTACTACTACTACTACTACTACTACACACATCCTGGTAACTAGAGACCTAGAGCATTCAGAGGATGGTGTCTTTCCTAGCTACACTGACTACTACTACTACTACTACTACTACTACTACTACACATCCTGGTAACTAGAGACCTAGAGCATTCAGAGGATGGTGTCTTTCCTAGCTACTCTGACTACTACTACTACTACTACTACTACTACTACTTAATTAAAAACCTAGAGCATTAAGAGGATGGTGTTTTTCCTACTACTCTACTACTACTACTACTACTACTACTACTACTACTACATCCTGGTAACTAGAGACCTAGAGCATTCAGAGGATGGTGTCTTTCCTAGCTACTCTGACTACTACTACTACTACTACTACTACAATCCTGGTAACTAGAGACCTAGAGCATTCAGAGGATGGATGTCTTTCCTAGCTACACTGACTACTACTACTACTACTACTACTACTACTACTACATCCTGGTAACTAGAGACCTAGAGCATTCAGAGGATGGTGTCTTTCCTAGCTACTCTGACTACTACTACTACTACCACCACTACTACTACTACTACTACTACAGAGGATGGGGTCTTTCCTAGCTACACTGACTACTACTACTACTACTACCACCACTACTACTACTACTACGACTACAGAGGATGGGGTCTTTCCTAGCTACTCTGACTACTACTACTACTACTACTACTACTACTACTACTACTACTAGCTACTCTGACTATCAGGGGGTTTCTGAGACCTTTACACAACACTAGTGATCAACATCTAATCAATGGAAAATTCAATTCCTGCAGAAATCTCCAAAATGTCAAAAGTTTTTGATCCTAAATCCCAGCATGTCTTTTTCTCTGGTGTTCCTCAAGGTCTTGGTGTCTTAATGTGGTATTTTGGAGCATTATTGATCATTGAACCCAAAACTTGCTGCAACAACTTATGAGACATAATAGAGCATGAGGATGGACACCATATACTTCTACCATAATGTTCTAAACACTCATACACTTTCACAATTAATTTTAGATCATTCATTCATTCATGTTTATTTATGATTTATGATTAGAACAACTTGACACAGTGATCAGATTAATCTCCAGGTTCCAGCTTTCAGAAGATGTTCACTACTTCTATGTGACATCTACTGTTGACCTGCTGTCTCCCCTAAAGACCCCCTGGACCCCCTGGACCCCCCTAAAAAGGACAAAAACAGCTCTGTTGTGGGTCTCAGAGGGATAAACACTTTGTTTTTTGTGCTTTTTTTTGTGTCAACCCATGAATGTTTTTTTGCGGCAGGTTTCGGAAATGCTGTCACTACATCCTGACGCTGAAGTATTTTGAGTTCAGCATCCTGTCTGTCATCGCTATGAGCAGCATCGCCCTCGCTGCAGAAGACCCCGTCTGGCCCGACTCGCCACGGAACAATGTGAGACAACGCTCTGTCCGCCTGTCCATGTCTACGTCCTCTTAGGATAGAAAAAGGAGCAAAATCATACAGAGGTTGGGTTAGGATTAGGTCCTGGTCTTTAAGTAAAGTTAGTTTAGTGTAGTTTAGGTTAGGATTGTTAGTGGAGAGGTTAATAATGGTGAGAATGATAATGTATGGTCAGTTTTTTTTATATCTTGAACCAGAGCTGGGCAGTCTGCTGAAGATGTACAACAGTTTGTTTGAAAATGTTCAGCATGTCATCTGTACAAAAATAACTTCAGAAACTGCCATTCATACAGGTTATGTAGATATTTTTAGCATAATAATTAGAGTTGGGAGAAAAATTGATTCATCTACTTATCACGATTTTTTTTTACGATTTTAAACAGATCTTTTAACACCAGAATCCATATATCTGCTTCATCTGAGCCTTTGTGGAGGTAGAAGGAAATTTCCGCTTTTATTGTGGTAGTCTGAGTAACGTGTTTTTGTATCCGTCAACCAGAACAAACCTCAGAAAGTATTAAAGGGTGGAGGGTGGGCGTGGATCCGACCTCCACCCTCCATGTTAAATCCAGCCTGGTAAACACTACACATCCAGTAAAGGAGGGAAACACTTTGGAAAAGCAGAGCTAGACATCACGGCTAAAGCTGCACGCTAACTCCGTCACGGACGGGAAACGTCATCGTACGGCGGTAACGTGCGGTCCGGCCGGCCGACGCTACGACCGTAGAGCGCCATATACTGACATACAGCAGGGTGCTTTCCAAAATAAGATACAACTTTATTATTCAAGTAAGGGTTAAATCAGCAACAACTGGACTTGGTTTAGGTTCCTGAAGATGTTTCACTTCTCATCCAAGAGGCTTCTTCTGTACCGACTAGCTGGCAGGGGAACCAGGACCTTAACCTCTGCGTGGTCCGACCCAACAACCCACGAGGTTCAACTCCAATGACCCACGCTGCAGTCGTTCACACCAGGCATCAGCTGACTCTAACGACTCGACCGCAGTCATCACATGTTGCAGCACTAATGTACTGAGTGGTCTCTGTTATCCTGTTACCGACCCGACCGAGGTTAAAGTCCTGGTCAAACTACAACAGCCTTTCTTATCAGGTTTTCCTGTTGTCTGTGGTGCCATCGCTGCTCACTGAGGATATAGTTTTATCAACGAAAATAAAAAGGGAAAGCAGCACATTTAAAAAAGGAAAATAGTGAATGAATTACTATTTTATATGAATCACTAAAAAGGAAAGTAGGATATGATTGATAGATACTGTGAAGTGGCAGTTTGAACACAGAAGACAGGATTAAGGTTCAGATTAGGTAGTGGTTGGTGTCCTGCTGTGTTTCATCTTTCTGCTTCTCTCTAATATGATCATTATATCTCACCGTGTTGTGTTGCTTTGCAGGTGCTGCGTTATTTTGACTATGTTTTCACAGGCGTCTTCACATTTGAGATGTTGATCAAGGTAACAGGATCAGTCCGGGTGTCTTTGTTTAACACCTTTGTTTTTGCAGTTGTATGATTGTGTGTCTTTTTTTCTGTGTTAATTTAATGTCATGTGCCTGAGTGTATTTTGTGTCTTCGTGCTGTGTGACTGTGTTGTGTAAGTTCCTTAATGTGCATCTATGTATTAGGGGTGTCCACGAATAGTCGACTCGTTATTGATCAATCTAAGGAGCCTGACTCGACTGCAGTGGCGGTAAAACAAAGGATCGTTCCATTCTGTCTATGTAGGGGTGCTGAATGTCTGAGTTTTTGAATTGTTTGGTTTCTCCCAATAAATCAGTATATATTGCCTATAATACTGTTAATGAACATTTTAAGATAACTCATAGCTTTCAATCAATCTCCTTAGTGCACATGAATAAATCACTGTAGAATAAGTTGCACTAAACATACTAACTAACATGATGTCAGAGGATCGTCTTCGCTGTCTGGGGTTCAGGTAGAAATAAGAGAGAATACGTGGACTCAGTCTGCTGGGACACCCCTAGTACTGTGTGCTGTACTGTGTGTTGTACTGTGTGCTGTACTGTGTGCTGTACTGTGTGCTGTACTGTGTGCTGTACTGTGTGCTGTACTGTGTGCTGTACTGTGTGTTGTACTGTGTGCTGTACTGTGTGCTGTACTGTGTGTTGTACTGTGTGTTGTACTGTGTGCTGTACTGTGTGCTGTACTGTGTGCTGTACTGTGTGCTGTACTGTGTGTTGTACTGTGTGCTGTACTGTGTGCTGTACTGTGTGTTGTACTGTGTGCTGTACTGTGTGCTGTACTGTGTGTTGTACTGTGTGCTGTACTGTGTGCTGTACTGTGTGCTGTACTGTGTGCTGTACTGTGTGCTGTACTGTGTGTTGTACTGTGTGCTGTACTGTGTGCTGTACTGTGTGCTGTACTGTGTGCTGTACTGTGTGCTGTACTGTGTGTTGTACTGTGTGCTGTACTGTGTGTTGTACTGTGTGTTGTACTGAGTGTACTGTGTGTTGTACTGAGTGTTGTACTGAGTGTACTGTGTGTTGTACTGAGTGTTGTACTGAGTGTACTCTGTGTTGTACTGTGTGTTGTACTGTGTGTTGTACTGAGTGTACTGTGTGTTGTACTGAGTGTACTGTGTGTTGTACTGTGTGTTGTACTGTGTGTTGTACTGAGTGTACTGTGTGTTGTACTGAGTGTTGTACTGAGTGTACTGTGTGTTGTACTGAGTGTTGTACTGAGTGTACTGTGTGTTGTACTGAGTGTTGTACTGAGTGTTGTACTGAGTGTTGTACTGAGTGTACTGTGTGTTGTACTGAGTGTACTGTGTGTTGTACTGAGTGTACTGTGTGTTGTACTAAGTGTTGTACTGAGTGTACTGTGTGTTGTACTGAGTGTACTGTGTGTTGTACTGAGTGTACTGTGTGTTGTACTAAGTGTTGTACTGAGTGTACTGTGTGTTGTACTGAGTGTACTGTGTGTTGTACTGAGTGTACTGTGTGTTGTACTGAGTGTACTGTGTGTTGTACTGAGTGTTGTACTGAGTGTACTGAGTGTACTGTGTGTTGTACTGAGTGTACTGTGTGTTGTAATGAGTGTTGTACTGAGTGTACTGTGTGTTGTACTGAGTGTACTGTGTGTTGTAATGAGTGTTGTACTGAGTGTACTGTGTGTTGTACTGAGTGTACTGTGTGTTGTACTGAGTGTACTGTGTGTCTTCCAGATGGTGGTGCTGGGCTTGTTTCTCCACCAGGGCTCCTACTTCCGTGACTTGTGGAACATTCTGGACTTTATAGTGGTTAGTGGTGCTCTGGTGGCCTTCGCCTTCACGTAAGTTCCCCCTCCTCACCCTCCTCTTCATCATCTCCACCACCCCCACCTCCCCACACACACATTCCTCCATCCACAGAAAGACCCTTGTCGCCCAGGCACCAGGCAGTGCTGATCTCTTCCTCCTGTTTTCTTCAGAAATCATCAGCTCTGTCCCTGTTTCTCCTCTTTTTTTCGTATATTGCTCTCTCCCTTGTTCTTCTTCTTTTTCTCTCTGCTCTAGTCTTGCCTTGTTTACTGTTTTCTGTCCATCTTGGTCCTCTCTTTCTGTCATTGTCTCATTATGTCCCTCCATCCTACAGTCTACCTTCTCCTCCATTTCCATATCTATCTCCTCATCGCTCATCAACACACGTGGCATCGTATCAGCAGGTCTTTCTCTACGTTTCATCACCAACCATCATCTGGACAACCGGCCGTGATCCTAACTAGATCCTTCCTAATGCTCTGGATGGTCATCACCAACCTCTGAATCTACACTCTAAAAAAGAAAATAGTATTTAGCTTTTTCTTGATGCTGCAACCTTTGAGGAACCTCAAAGTGCACCCCGAGCTTCTCCTTTGAAATCAGTACTTTCATTAACATCTAGGGTTGTCAAAGTTAACGTGACAATAAAGCATAACGCATAGTCGTTTTAACGCCATTCATTTCTTTAACTTGAGATATTTAGGTTGTAGCGGGCCCAGTGTAAAGCTAGAGGGAAGATACTGGTATCATGTGAAACTAGAAAACCTGACAGATCCATCGGTACCAACCAGGTCAGACTAGCTGGCAGTGAAGGAGGTTAAGTTCCAAACTTACACTAAATGTTGGTGAGAAAAAACTGTCATGTCCACTATCAGAGGGGTCCATTGACCTCTGACCTCCAGATGTGTGGATGTAAATGGGTTCTCTGGGTCTCCACCAGTCCCCCCTTTACAGACATGCCCACTTTATGATAGTCCCAGTCAGTCTGGATCAAGTCCTAGTCAAGTCAGCACTCTGACACACTGACAGCTGTTGTTGCCTGTTGGGCTGCAGTTTGTTCTGATTGGAGCAGATTGTTGATGCTAAAGTCAGAACCTGGGAGGGTTTCTGGACCATATCTGATTTATATGTACATATATTTGTATGAAGCAGCATATTTGTCACTCCCATGTTGATAAGAGGATTAAATACTGGACAAATTTCCCTTTAAGTTACATTTTGAACACATTAAAAATGTGTGGTTAGTCACGATTGAATATTTTAATCGACTGACAGCCCTGGTCCCAAATTTTCGAATAGTCCTAAAGTCCTGAGAGTGAAATTAGTGTTTTTAGAGTGTAGCTGCAGTCTTCACCCACCTTTCACCCCTACAAAGCCCAAACTTTGCCTGAAACAGTCACCTCAAACCACTCTCAAACATCCTTTGTCTTCACCGTCACTATACCGAATACAATATAAAACACCACCTGCTCCTTCTCAACATTTTCTTTCTCCCAATCTCCCTTGCTCCTCTTCTCTTGTTTCACCTATTTGCCAATCCATGCCGCTCTGATATTTCCACTAACCAGGCCGTGAGTCATCCCTTCCTCTTTTCTTGCATCTGACTTTGATCCACCAAACCGTTGCTTACCAACCCCCCCTGACGCCTTCACCTCCTTCCACATACCCGTCATCAGAGCCTCTCCTACTATCTGTCACTACACTTTACACCTCTGCCAGGTTTCCCCACCTCATCCCCCTTACACCCCTCTTAATCCAAACCTACAGGGCAATACTGAATCACTGTCAGTGCACTCATCCAAACCAACTTAATGCTTCAGCAAACAGAAAGAGAAGTTTTATTTGCTTATTTGAATTTGTCCTCTCAGTCAATCCAGTTTTTCTATTATCTTTGTAAAACGATCAACAACCATGCTAGTGTCACAAACAGGCTGACTAGAGCTAAATGCTAACTCTAACATGCTAACAGTGATAATGTTAACATGCTAATTTTTAGCATGTATAAGCTATTCCAGGGCTGTGGTCCAATAGTCTTTTTTGCTTAGGACACTTGTTTTCTTTTAACCGACAACGACCCTTGTTAGCCGATTATTAACCGACAAGATTAGTGCGTTGCATGCAGCGGTGCACCAGCTGCAGTATATGAGCACAGCAATCAGCTGAGTCAACAGTTCACCGCCAGGAGAGTCCCTGTAGCAGCCACGGTGCTGCGTTCACTGTCTCCAGTTCACCACCAGGAGAGGCCCCTTTAGCAGCCACGATGCTGTGTTCACTGTCTCCAGTTCACTGCCAGGAGAGTTACTGTAGCAGCCACGGTGCTACGTTCACTGTCTCCAGTTCACTGCCAGGAGAGTTACTGTAGCAGCCACGGTGCTGCGTTCATTGTCTCCAGTTCACTGCCAGGAGAGTTACTGTAGCAGCCACGGTGCTACGTTCACTGTCTCCAGTTCACTGCCAGGAGAGTCCCTGTAGCAGCCACGGTGCTGCGTTCACTGTCTCCAGTTCACCACCAGGAGAGTCCCTGTAGCAGCCACGGTGCTGCGTTCACTGTCTCCATTCACCACCAGGAGAGTTACTGTAGCAGCCACGGTGCTGCGTTCACTGTCTCCATTCACTGCCAGGAGAGTTACTGTAGCAGCCACGGTGCTGCGTTCACTGTCTCCAGTGTCAGTCTGGTGATTGACAGGTCACTGCTTTGTCCGGTCTAGGTGATGTCGCTGTTTTCGTCCTTCAACTTTAACCCTTTCACCGTGTGTTTTCTGTTCATGAAACATTTTAGTCGCCTAAAAATGTCTTATTCAGCATTCGGTTATCTCCACCCTCTAGTGTCACTTCAGCTGCCAAAATGACAAACTCAAGGCTTCAAAACGTCAGTCCACAAACCAAAAGCTCCACCCTCTTCTTATATACTACAGTCTATACATGGGATGCCTTTTTTCTTGTTTGACTATTCGATTGCAGCCCTGGTTCACCGTGTTAGCATGCTAACATTTGCTAATAAACGCGTTCTTCCAAAGGCGTTCTTCTTGAAAGAAATATTTAAAAAAATGCAAGACGTTTGTCAGAGCTCATTCTGCTTACAAGATAAGCTAAGATGTCCCTTTATTAGTCCCACAGTGGAGAAATTCACATTATGTGAATATATGTGACTTTTGCTTGATCGGTAGCACCATAATGAACCTGAACCCATTTATTTTTTATTTAGATTCAGGTGAATTAAATAAATAAGCGTGCATAGTTTCTCCTGTCAGAACAAGTTGTTCTTGTCTTGAATCGCCATGCTGTATGTTGGGAATAAGTGTCATCCATTGCTCCCTAGCTTGTCGTTATCCCCACCAAACCCCAGTGTCCACCCATGTCAGGATATAATCCCTATAATCCGTAATTAACCCTTCTGCCCTTCCAAACTCCACCACACACACCTTTGACCCACCACTGAAGCCAAACATCCTCCACCACCCCCGCCTCCCGCCTCTTCACCCCCTCCCTCCGTCCTCTGGGCCGGAAACACACACTCATCTGTTGTTCTGACCATGTTAACGTACCCGGAGGCTCAGGTATTTAACTCTACTTCCTCTGCATGACCCGGGAAGTTAAGACTGAACGTGGGAGGGCAGGAGGGAGGCATGCCGGGGCAGGGTGTGGTGGTGGGTGGAATGATTTGTTATTGTGCTGAGGCAGTATATAGATAAATACATATGAATTAAATATGTATGATATATGCAACTGGAGGGTCTGAATGCGTGTTTGAGAAAAAAACCAGGAGAGTGGGAGAGAGAAAGAAGCTTGTGTGTGCATCCTCCTCAGCTCTGGATGTCCAGTGCATGTCTGCCGTGGTGACTGCATGAACCTGAACACAACCTGTGATGCAGTAGACGGCATCAATCAGGAGGACGTCCACGACGTTCGGAGTCAGTCACAGTCAAAGAACTTGCTTTAAAACGCTGCTCAAAAATATTAAGGGAACACTTCATGATCACAGTATAACACCGAGTCATCGAGTTCACCGAGTCAGTTCATCTTCAGGGATATCAGTGACAACATGTGTAATGGAGAGGCAACAGTGAGACAACCCCCCAAAAGGGAATGTTTTATTTGTTTCTGTTTAAAGGAACAGTGTGTAGCATTTAGGGGATCTGCTGAAACAAAATCTAATATTAATAAAGTATGTTTTCATGAGTGTTTAATCACCTGAAAATAAGACTTGTTTTGTTTTTGTTACCTTAGAATGAGCCGGTTATATCTGCATAGGGAGCAGGTCCTCTTCACCGTGTTTCTACATAAACTCAGGCTCTAGATAGGGCCTTTTATATTTTAACTCCGACTTGCTTATGATGACTTGGGACTTGCCTATCTTGATTTGGGACTTGCTTGTCTTAACCACTTTCTTGTCTTTGCATGGGATTCAACTCAGGACTTGCTCGTCTTCACTTAGGACTCGACTCAGGACTTGCTCGTCCTCACTCAGGACTCGACTCAGGACTTGCTCGTCTTCACTTACTTGTCTTTACTTCAGACTTATTTGTCTTGACTCTGGACTTGACTCAGAGTTTGAGTGCAAAGACTCGAGACTTACTTGTTACTTGTAAAGCAATGACTTGGTCCCCTCTGCTATGACGACTTGGGGATGCAGCTCCACCTCCGCTGCTTGTCCCTTCTACAAATAACGGACAAAGTTACAACAAAATTCTGCTTTCAGCCTCTTTACTTTCTCAAGGTGCAGGTCAGTCTCTTTTCCCGCCTGTTATCCCACAGTGCCTTGGAATACTAGAGACTAAACAGAGACTAGAAAAACTAGAGGCAAACATGTCACGCTGCACCACAGCCAGCGGTGTTAATGACTTCAGCCTCAGCAGATCTAAGTTGTAGTCGTGTTGTGATTGTCTGTGCGTTCACGCTGTCAGCACCTCGAACCCTGTCCAGTAGCATCACGTACAGTCCGACACACAAACTGATCATCTTCATTGAACAGTACTGAAACAATGTGGTTGCTCACCGTGTGAATGCATCGTGAGCAGCGTTCCAGAAATCCAACGAGTGGGACGAGGAAGGTGCACATACAAGTCTTTAAGGTGAAGCTTTCGGCAAACAGGTGGTGTAAATTTAAAGTGATATATTACTTTGGTTAAACATTTCACAGCTGTGTTCAGAGTTCTGGTTGTACTGCTACTATCAGATCTAATACAGCTGCAAACAAAGAAGATATTTAAATTACCAATGTTGTTTTTACATGAATGTGATTCCTCTCACACAGTAAAGCTATAAATTGAAAGTATTACGGCGAGACACCCCATGCTGGCTTTTCACGTCTTATTTCAGACGAGTGGAAGGAAAACATCCAGAGTGAATATTTAGGTCTTTACCTGCTACTTTATCGATTTCCTCCTAAATTTACCAAAAGTTGGCATTAGATGATGCCTCAAACATTTAAGAAAACTTGTAAAACAAAAAGTAATTTCCTTAGTATAAGTCTGGGGAAGTTTGATGATGATAATGGACAGATATTGAACTTCATTAATATGCAGCAAAAAAGTGAAGTTGTTCAATCAAATATAAATATCACTTTGCAAAACAAGTTTAAAATCACTCTGCTGCTACACCCTCCACAGCATGACTCCCTGCTAAAATAAGGATGCCTCCTCCCCTCCTTCACCGGTCCTCTCCTCTCCTCTCTCCTCCCCTCTTCTCTTAATCACCCTTTTTGCTCCCGTTTAGGATGCTCATCTCATCACTGCCCCCTCACCTTCGCCTCCTCTCCCCTCTCTCTCCTCCTCTGCCTCCTCGCTCCCACCATCTGCTCCAGGGCTGAGCTCCAGTACAGCTTTGCTTCAAGGGCTTCACACACACACACACACACACACACACACACACACACACACACACACACACACACTCACTTGCATGACGTTGTTTCAGCAGGTAACCGTTGCACAGAGAGGAATTTTAGCATGGTCAGAGTGCAATGGCTTCATGTTTTAATGGGTGTTCAACACACTGCGCTTCTGGCTCCCTTCATCCACCGAATAAATGCCGAATGATTGAGAACTGCATGCAGGTGCAGTATCTCTCTGAGAATGCCTTTTCTTTCTGTTGACGGTGTGCGTGTATGAGACAATACACACAAATCCTGGTTTCTTGAGTCTCCACTCATGATCACTGTTGTCAAGAAAAGCTGGAACCGGCCACTTGGAAAGATTTAACACTTTTTTCTTCCCCTGTGTAGATGTGCATGCAAAAGAGCTTTGATAAAATCCCACTAGATGATTGCAGATATAATGAGGGCAATTTGTGCTGTAGGCCCGCTCTAATTGATCATTATGGTGCGATAAGATAAGAATCGGTGTAAATGGATGCAGCAGCGGAGTTTGCTCTTCCAGCCACGAGGGTAATTCTTCACAGGCCGGTGACGTAGAGGAGGACAGCCAGGAGTCTCAGCCAGCGGCCAGATTCACAGCCGTGAATCATAATATAGATCTCAAGAAGTTACCGAAGATGATTATAAAGACGTTGTTAGTGTAGTTCTGATGGAGGTGAAGGAATGAGGTTCAGGCTCAGTATATTCATTTTACTTAAATTACATCGTGTATATATACTGTATGAATGGCAGGTGACTTCTTTAAATAGGCTATTCAGAGCTACATCTACGAAAAGTAGTGCACTGCAATTTTAATGTATCCCATGAAATTAATTAGTATTTAATCCACGTAAGCATGAACCAGAACAAATGATGTAGTATAAAGAGCAATGACGTCAGTGTAGGAAGGAGGTCGGGTTGAACAGGGGACCCACAAAACAGGACTTTTCACCCCCAATCCCACATGATACCAGAAGTCAATACTGATTTATTTGTCACAGAAATGTTGTACTTAAGTCTACTTCCATAGTTACTTTAACCCAAACTAAGTTGATTCTTGTTAAGATGGAAGTTTATTTTGAAAAGACACGTAACAAGCAGAAACTGACACGTGTCGCTGTATCATACGAACCGTATGACAATACGTTAACTAAAGTATAAACACTGGAAAAGCTCATGTAAACCTTTCTGATAATGTCTGCAGTCTAAACACTGAGAGGTAAAAACTACAAACCATTTTATTGATAACTTTAAACTGCAAGACAGAAAATAAACTGTAATAAAGAAATATGTTTTATTATCAGAATTATATTGAACCGTTTAACTATAAAATGATTCGCTGTAAAATAGTACGTAGAACTTACTTCAATACTAGTTTAGGAGGTAGGTGTGCACACATCCCATCTAGTTGTCATGGAGACGAGATGGGTGGGGGGGCGGAGGGGATGATGTCTGTGTGGGTGTTAGTGGGTGTCGGTGGGTGGGGGGGGGGGGGGGGGGGGGGGGGGTGGGAGTCAGTGGGTGTCGGTGGGAGTGAGTGGGTGTCGGTGGGTGGGGGTGGGAGTCAGTGGGTGTCGGTGGGTGGGGGTGGGAGTCAGTGGGTGTCGTGGGAGTCAGTGGGTGTCGGTGGGTGGGGGTGGGAGTCAGTGGGTGGGGTCGGTGTTGGGTGGGGGTGGGAGTCAGTGGGTGTCGGTGGGTGGGGGGTGGTGGGGAGGTGTTAGGTGTTGGTGGGAGTCAGTGGGTGTCGTGGGAGTCAGTGGGTGTCGGTGGGTGGGGGTGGGAGTCAGTGGGTGTCGTGGGAGTCGGTGGGTGTGGGGGTGGGGGTGGGTGGGGTAGGTGTTGGGAGTCAGTGGGTGTCGTGGGAGTCAGTGGGTGTCGGTGGGTGGGGGTGGGTGGGGTAGGTGTTGGGTGGGGGTGGGAGTCAGTGGGTGTCGGTCGGTGGGTGGGGGGGGGGTGGGAGGCGGTGGGTGTCGGTGGGTGGGGTAGGTGTTGGGAGTCAGTGGGTGTCGTGGGAGTCAGGGTGGGGGTATGGCCATCTTGCTGTCCTTCCTTCTTTGTCTGTCTCTCATATGGATGTATTTTTCCCTGTTTCTACCAAACCCTCTCTCTCTTGTCTTGTGTCTGTCTCGTCTGTCTTCCTCTATCAATGTGTCTCTGTGTCTGTCGTTCTGTGTGTTTTCCCCTCCTTCGTCCTCGTCCTCCTCGTCTTCTGTCTCTGTCCCTGTCTTTCTCTCTGTTGCTGTCACTGACTCTCGCTGTCTCCATCCTCGGTGAACTGGACAGGAGCAGCACCCGGTAAAGTTCTTCCTCTGTCTCCACCACCGGATCAAATTGGCTTCTCTCTCTTTCTTTCTTTGTTCTTCTGCTCGTCCGTGCTCATTCTCGCCGTATCGTAGCTTGTCTTATTTCTCACCGCCCTAACCACATGCCACTGAAAATCATCCATGGCTCCGTCGACAGCTTTGACTTAAAGGGTTTGATGATACGTATATTATCAACGTGATACTCCACCCACAGTCTGTGCTTTGGTTATCAGACAGTCACACCCTGATGGCTTGAATATATATATATATATATATATATATATATATATATATATATATATATATATATATATATATATATATATATATATATACCTAAAAACACCCAGGAGACCACTATTCGAGTCCCGTGTGAAACCAGAAGTCAACATTGAAATCAGCACCACTTCTGTAATTACTTTAACCCAAATGATCTCAACTCATTTCTTACATAACTTGTGTACTTCAGTAACTTCCACAGCTATTTTAACCCAAATGACCAGGAACCGGGTTCTGTGAGGTAAAACTGTGAGAGTCCGGTGGCTTTGGTGAGAGTGTAGTTAACAGCTTCAGTTTCCTGTCAAAAACATAGACTGTATAGCTATCTTATAGCAGAGTGAAGTGGTGAAAGTATTCTAATTATAGCGTACACAAACTGATTTCTTTAGGTCTGAAATAGGTTTGGCTGCTGCCCCCGTCCACAGCGGTACACTGCTTTGCTCCCATGCTGGTACTACTGTCTGTTTCTCCAAACTGGGGCCGTGCACACCACCATGTACTGTGGGTAATACTCTGACAATGGATCAGTACCTCATACAACCCCACTTCAAAATATCCAAACTGTCCCTTTAATGTAGGCCAGGTTCAACCTCACTGAAATGAATTTGATCACAGGCTGATCATATGGATGAGCAGCAGAATGCATTTTGCTGCAGGAGCAGCTTGAGAGATTTCTGCAGAGGTTTTGAAGTGAAAGACGAGTGTATAGACCCTTTTACCGCCACCGGACAGCCCAACAGGTGTTGAGTGTTTCATGCTCAAAACATGGACTGTGTTTAAGGGAGTATCACCTTAGTTTTCCATTCAAGGAGCGCCCCATTTCAGGCCAACATCTGTTTAGTAAGGCTGGCAGAAGGATAAAACGGTGCACTAACAACACTCATACATCAGTGGAGGGATTGTGCTGCCCTCATCGGTGTATACCAGAGCATGTGTGACTTCTTGTGTGGATGAATGTTTGTAACTCCTAACACCTATGGCCTGACTGGGCTTTACGCTAATACTCTCAGGCTGCTCTGATAGAGAGACCTCAGTCCTACTCTACTTCAAAGGAGGAAGACCTATTGATTATCGATTGAGTCACACACGCACACTCACACGTGCACACGTGCAGATCTTGCAAGGCTCAGCCTCAATCAATCAGCCTTGAACTGAATTATCTTGCGTGTTCTACCACAGGAGCTGAGTTCATAGTTAAAGAGCGAGCCGTGATGGACGGCCTCCTCGCTGCTCACGCTTGGCAGGCGTCCATTTTTTTTCCCCCATTATTTATTTATTTATTTTGAAAATGGCCCATCCACTTACACTAAAGATCAACTCGGCTATTTATTCCCTCGACGCCACAATTTTTCCTAACTGATACTGGTTTATGGGCACACAAATCATGAGCAGAATGTTCAATTATGGGGTTCGCAGGCGCATTAAAACACCCGACTGAAGGTAAACCGCTTTCCTCCGGTCCCCTCTCATGGCTCGTTGGACGCCATTGGTGCAATGTGTTTGTCCGTGTTTTATAACATGTGATGTCGTATTCTGCAAGCGACATCACATGTCGCAAGAGTCTCACATAGCCTCCGTTTCCTGTGCTTCGATTCAGGTTGCAGTCCTGACCCGAAGAAAACATCTCCTGAAATCTGGATTGAAATGAAAGGAAGCTATGTGAAACATATCAGAATCAGTTCATTTCAAATTCGGGATTATATCAACATAATCCTAGCCATGTAGTACTTTTCCACATCTAAAACTCCCATTTCCTTCTCCGAAGAACCGAACAGCGTTTTTCACTGAAAAAGAAAGAAAGAGGTTTGGCTGGGCACTCTGCCGGGAGATGCCTGTCGATATGGAATGAGTGACTGTCTCTGTATCATGAAGATTATAACTAATGATGCTTCTTGATGTCCATGAAACCAAACGGTCAGGCAACTGATTGCTTCCCCTCACACCGGTTTCATGTTTGACGTGCACTTAAAAGTTTCTTTTTTTCTACAGAAGAGACTGTAGGAGCTTTGACTCGGTGTACTCAAGTGTCATATCATGTTGTGCTCTCACTGAGACTGTCACTATAGAGGTGATGTTTAAGATAAATTCAACGTCATGATATCAGAGGGTGCGGTAAGAGCCCCCTGTGACTGCTCCATCTCTTCACTCTGCTCTCTGATTCTGACACTGCTGTTGTTGTTCTGTGGTTGACCTCTAGGGGGAGCAGCAAGGGCAAAGACATCAGTACCATCAAGTCTCTCCGTGTGCTGAGGGTGCTGCGTCCCCTGAAAACCATCAAACGACTCCCCAAGTTGAAGGTACGGCAGGGCTCAGCGGGTCTGTTGCTGCTTCTTACGTCAAGACTTTAGTTTTTGAGAACATATCTATATAATATATGTCTATATAATACATATATTAGGGGTCACAGGGCGACTGAAGCCGATCCCAGCCGTGATTGGGTGAAAGCGGGTTCACCCTGGACATGTCACCAGTCCATCACAGGGCACACAGAGACAGACAACCATTCACACTCAGATTGACAGCTATGGGACATTTATAGTCATCAGTTAACCTGCATGTCTTTGGACTGTGGGGGGAAACAGGAGAACCTGGAGAAAACCCACGTTAACATGGGGAGAACATGTAAACTTCACACAGAAGAGCCCCGAGCTGGATTCAAACCTGTGACCCTCTCGCTTGCTGGTCCCATTTTATGTACATTTTAAAGGCTTTTAGCACTGCAGTACTGGAGCACTTTCTTATAGAGTTTTTATGTTTGTGTTTATGTTTAGTTTTATGTTGTGTTCTTACGTATCGTTTTATGGCTTTGTTGTAAAGCACTTTGGGAGCCTTTCGGCTATTGTAAAGCTTTGATTGATTGATTGATTGCTGTGAGGCGACAGTGCTAACCACTGCGCTGGCTCCAGATAAGGAAATTCGCATTTTCATGTTTTCGCGTCATCCACTCTAGTTCTGCTGCACACTTGGCACACAGGAGAAATTTCAGTTGGTTGCAATCTGTAACCTCACCATTAGATGCTGCCAAATCCTGCACGCTGCATCTTTAAAGGCAGGGTGGGTAATCTTGAGAAACTAGCAAGAGTTCACTAGATATTTAAAAATGATCCAGCCAGTAAAACAGGCCCAGTGTTGCCAGCTCTGATCCAATGATGCTAGCTAGCAGCATGAGCGGCTAACAAACTCCAAACTTTGCTAAAAGCAGCCAGAAAGTCGCCAAGTCGTCAGCACTGACAGGCCTCCTTCCAAAGCCACTCCCCAAAATTATTATTACGAACATAAACATGTTATCATGAATGTGCAGCGAACATGGCTTTTTTATCAGAGCATTTATGTTTTGATTGATGGTGGGATGTAAATGAATTTCAACTAATATAACAATATATTTCTAAAATCTTCAGCCTTTAACTATAAAATTACTGCCATATTCTGGAACATGTTTCCTCTTCAAGAGTGATAGGAAACAAACTGATGTGAGAAAATATTATCTATAACTAATGAAGTCTTTTTGGATTACAGGGTATCTGCAGGTTTCAACAAGTCAAATTTAAGATTTTTAGGCCTTTTTAAAACCATTATGGATATATATAAGACCACTATGAATGCTATTTAAGACCTATTTCATGTCCATACTGGTGAAGGTGCTAAAGATATGACAGAAAACTGGATCCTCAGTCTGTCGTTGCTGCTGTGTGACTGATGCTTCGTTCCTAGTGTTTAGTCCAGACCAGCTCAGCTTCTAGTGGAGGTGGAGCTCCAAACGCTGTCCGGAGGTCGACCGGAGCTGATGCCTGGATCCAGACGGGGATCAGGACCGGCTGATTGCAGCCGTTTGATGCTGGTTTTTACAACCAGCTTTATGTTTTTCTGTCTCGACTCATATGCACAAGTTTCAGAGTTTTCTCTCAGAGGCTGAAGCGGGCTTCAATATGTTTCCAGGCATCGGCCCAACCACACACTAACTTCACTTTCTCTAACCAGAGCTAGCTAACTAGTATTTACCCTTTTTTTGGGGGGGGGGGGGGGGGGGGTTTAGCGCACTGACCTTAAGTTTGACAAAAGCAACATCAGCTTTTTACTTTCTGTGAGGTTTCTCAACTAATAATCACAGCACCCCCCGGACTCCCAGTGACGTGGGTGTCCTCCGATAAACTCTGTCTGGGAGAACAGCTCTTCCCTTTTGGTTCCTCTTAACAGTTTTTTTTACGGCGTGCTCAAACAGCAAAACATTTAAAAGAAAGATAATGAATTTCTTTTGAAAGGAAAGTAAGACCTGCAAAAATTGGATTTAAGACATTTTGAGGCCTTGGATTTTAGACTTTTAAAGACTCTGCTGGAACCCTGAGTCAACGTGCATTTGATTAAAGATATATATGTATAGAACCATAAGGGTGTGGATTTACACTTAAATGGTGTAACAGGCCGAAATCACCATCACTATCAGTTGTAAACTTTCTTTAAAGACCATTTAGTGTTACATGTTATGAGACTACCACAGCACTGACCACTGCATTCAGTATTTTGTGATACATGCAGTCACCGGTCGTCCCACTGCGACGTCGTACTAACGCATAATGTTTCCATCTCGCAGGCCGTGTTTGACTGCGTGGTCAACTCGCTGAAGAACGTTCTGAACATCTTGATCGTCTACATGCTCTTCATGTTCATCTTCGCCGTGGTGGCCGTGCAGCTCTTCAAAGGCCGCTTCTTCTACTGCACGGACGAATCCAAAGAGTTTGAGCGCGACTGCAGGTCAGTTTCACCAACACAGAACTCGTTAAATGTGGTCACACTTCTTAAGTAAGAAAAGCATTTTTCATTTAATATTTCAATATTTTCAGATTTGTACCATCTCAGTACCACATTAATGTTTTACCATTGATTCTGTAGTATTATTGTTGGTAGTTGGAGTACATACAGTACTGTACTTTGGCACAGTATGGTACTCTACCAAAGCTGGTGCTGATGTAGTGAGATACTTTGCACATGCTCAGTCACACAGTGAGATGAATCAGCTGAGTTGTGCAGATGCTGCCACCAAGAGGAGTTTCCTGGGAATTTAAATAACTGCTGTTATTCAAAGAGAAACTGGACCAACATTAACCTGAACTCCTCATCATGTCAAACACAAACAGAGAGATCTGCATGTCTGTTTTCTGCTGATTGGTACTAGGTTGTGTGTTGTCACTGTAAATCCTGTGTGTTCCTTCAGGGGAGAGTACTTGGTGTATGATAAAGATGAGGTTAAAGCTCAGAAGCGGGAGTGGAAGAAGTACGATTTCCACTACGACAACGTGGCTTGGGCCCTTCTCACCCTCTTCACGGTCTCCACTGGAGAGGGGTGGCCGCAGTGAGTGGGATGCACTCATAAACACACACTAAAAACACACGTCTCTAAATGTCTCTAATGCATTCTCCAGTTACAGATCCTACACACTGCTTGTCATCACTGGGGCTGCGTAGATGTGCGTAACTCCGTACTGTAGCACCAAAATGATAATCAGGATTATTTTTATCAGTGTTGAGATCCTGATTGTTTATCATGATTATTCATTGAGTTTTATTGCTCTTTCATATTTAAGTAACCAGAGAGCTGCTTTAACTTCCATGTTGTGCTACATTCCTGCTAATGTCTAAATCTTTGCATCAGACTTAAAATAAGGTTCATCTTGACCTGAATCCAGTGCATCTTTGATTTGCTTGTTTACAATATATCTACTCTGGACTGCAGCTGCAACATACAGCAACGTTTTTCCCAGTGTGCCGCTGGGAAGCGCCAGGACAGCTCCCCAGAAGTGAAGCCAAAACATGTGGATGGCCGTCTGGTGGCTGGCTGTTAGCGCTGGACACGCTTGATTTGATCGCAGCAGAGTTTCCTATAAGCAAAGCATTTCAAACGTCTGGTGCTCATGTTCATTTAATTGTGAGACGTTAAAACTGTGATCACAATTAAAGTTCAATTAATTGTGCAGCCTTGGTTGGAAGCATAGCAGTAATTTCAAAAAAACATGTTGTTTTACACTACTACTACTACTGTGAACACAAACTTCCCCGAAGTCATGACTCATTTTTAATTTTTTGATTTCATTCCTCTGGCAGGGTGTTAAAGCACTCAGTGGACTCCACCTATGAGAATCAGGGCCCTAGCCCGGGTTATAGGATGGAAATGTCCATCTTTTACGTGGTGTACTTCGTTGTCTTCCCCTTCTTCTTCGTAAACATCTTTGTGGCTCTCATCATCATCACCTTCCAGGAACAGGGGGATAAGATGATGGAGGACTACAGTTTAGAAAAGAATGAGGTGAGGAGAGAAGAAGTGTTTAGTCTTTTTATTTTTAGTCATTTATCAACGAGTGAATCTATCCCCTCTCTGCTACGCTTTCCTCCGACAGAGAGCCTGTATAGACTTCGCCATCAACGCCAGGCCTCTGACTCGCCACATGCCGAAGAATAAACTGAGCTTCCAGTATCGCATGTGGCAGTTTGTGGTGTCTCCGCCCTTCGAGTACAGCATCATGGCTCTGATTGCCCTCAACACCATTGTCCTTATGATGAAGGTACGAGTCAGTCTGCGCTCTTAACACATACGTGTTCGAGTTGATGTGATCACACAAAAAGCATTTAACAATAATGTCCTGCTAAGCTGTGATATAAAGCTGTTACAATGAGAAACTTTTAACAGGTTATGAAATAGTCTCTGATGCCTTTATAAGACCTACATAAGCAAACAACACTATCAAAGAGAAGACTGACTATTTCTATATATTAATCTTACTGCTCGTCATCGGTGGCACAAGGTGGGATCCTGCACAGAATCAGAGGAAATCATGCAGTTTCACCAGAACCTCCTCCAGATCAGACTCCAGCGGCGACCAGCTCCAGACAGACCCAGATCCAGCTTCAGCAGTAGTGCCCCCCCCCCAGTAGAGTAGCGAGGCAAAGCTCTGCCGATCGCCGAGGCCGTACGGTATATCCAGACCCACTAGAGGGAAGGGAGGCAAGGAGAACCAGACCCAGGGCTGAGCAGGGCAGTCAGACCCTACTACAGTAAAATGAGAGGTTTTCTTAAGGGACGCTGGTGCACAGAAACACTTCTGATTTTGTCCACTTCGATTATTGCAGAAAGCTCTGTGGTAAATACGCATTTATGATACTTGCAGGTTTTGTTTAGCAAGATAATCTCCACTAATTAACACCACTGAATGTTTACTTGCTGCCTAACATGTGAGTGATGTTTGAAATAGCGCCACCTGCTGAGGCTGCAGTGTTGACAACTTAAAGCGGCTTTGTCGTTATATTTAGCGAGTTTTCAGACCCCTTTTCAGACCCCGCAGCGGGTGCTGCCGTGACCCCTCCGCTCCCTAAGCACCCACGGTCCCTCCAGTTTCACGTCGATAACAAGTCTGGGACTGATAAGTAGTTTTTTGTGGAGGTTGGCGGTAAAACTGTGAGTTTAGTTTACAACAAATATGTGTCTGAATTCAAAGAAACAACTACAACGTCACTTTGAGACAAAACCTGCAGAAAGATCCAGAAAGCTGTCTGGAGATGAGAAGGAGAGGACAGCCGAGGGGCTGCTGGCTGAGATACTAAAGCCGAGAGGACTTTAACAGGAGGAGAGGGAAGGGTTAATGTTAAGGTAATGTTAAATGTAAATGTTAATGTTAAGTTAAATGTTTGCATCATTGGACTTAGGATAATATTAAACTTGTTTGATTTTATCGGAACGTCAAGACGAAGAAAAAGACGTGAAAAAGACTGAATACAGCTCGGACTGAGCTTACTGACCACCTCACACTAAACGATCGAGATCACGGGAGCAAAACCCAAAACTCTCTCAGCATTAGTTTTTGTAATTATGACCAAAAAAAACAGATTAATGCAGCTTTAATTTCCTACATTTAGTCTGACTGTTCTCGCTCTGTTTCCATCTGTTTTTAGTTTGACGGTGCATCAAAAACATACGATGATGTCCTGAAGAACCTCAACATTGTGTTTACCACCTTCTTCTTCATGGAGTCAGTCCTCAAGATCATCGCTTTTGGCCCTCTGGTAAAGCTGGATAACAGATCCACAAACACGCAGCACCTAAACACATGCACACGTCCTCCTTATCTAGGTCGACCCGGTCTATATGCTATTATTCATTTATAAAGTGGCTTATTTTGGTAGACAGCTCTAGAGCATGTTCTTCCTGTCCCTGAAAAACCTGGTGCATACAGTGTCGCACAGCAGTCATGCTACCAGCCTCCTTGCAGCCTGTCTCCACGGTAACGCCACCATAGACCAGGGGCGTGTCCCTTACCGCCGCCGCCCCATTTACCGCCTCTCTGGCGCTTCTCTCTCCTTCCCAACAGAATTTCTTCAGAGATGCCTGGAACATTTTTGACTTTGTGTCCGTCCTCGGGAGCATCACTGACATCCTAGTGACCGAGCTGGGGGTAAGTGCTGCGGAGCGTCTGGACGACGCTTCGCTTCATGGTTACAGCCAAACATTAGTCGATGATTTGTCACGTGAAATGGGTCTAAACCAGCTCTTTGAGTTCCCATCAAATACATATCCATATTTAATCCATTTAGGGGAGTCACCTGATGTAATTGTTGTTATAAACCTGACCACCCTTCTGTTGGAGTTATAACATGGCACTCTGTGTAGTTCTTTCTGCCGTTAATAATACCACAATACCTACTCAGATACTTTACTGAAAGTACAAACAAGCAGAACTTTATCCCAAAATCCAGATAACTTTTTTTACTCATTTATTTATTTACTTACTTGACAGAAGCCTAGAGATCCATTAACATTATTTCACAAGCAAAAGATGTTCAGTGCTAAGGAATAAGGATGATCTAATCAAACACGTCCATAAATATAAGCTACTGAAACTGATAAAAATAGTTTTGATCAGGGTCTGGAATGAACTTTTTATAATTAGATTGGTTTTCTATCTGCCACTTTTGTAATTTCTGCACTAAATGAAGGAATAACATTTTAGATCTGACATCATTCAATGTTCAATATATTTTACTGTTTACTGTTTATTGTTTTGCCCTGGTTAGAGTGGCTGGAAACGAATATATCCAGAAAAATATATCAAAAGGAAAAAAAAGTTTAAGACCCACTGCATTAGTCTATGGAGGGTTTCACTCTAAATTCTTCAATCTTCTGTTTTTGGAGAGAAATTTGTCACACAACTTAATTACCCAGGTCTGGACTGCAGCTTTCCTTCAACCACAAACGATGATTAAACAAAATGATTATAAAATCCACATTGTCTGCATTTAAATTACAGACTGTATAGTTGCTGTCAGTACAACTGGAGAGCAGATGTGAAGGCTCTGATGTGTCCAGTCAATGATTGTTCCTTTAATGTGCTGTTGTTTTTATCTCACTGTTAACTGTGATTTTACTGTTGCATGTCTATAACTCTATGTCTGTTTTATTCTCAAATGAGCTCAATATGACTATTTATATTTGTGGGATCTCTTGCAGCTTCAGCCCCTCTCTGTTGTGCAGTTACTGTATTATTATTTTTAGTGTACTACCAAACAGTGATTCTGGGTTCCAGTGATGTCTCCTTCTCATTCACACTGACTTTATTCAGAGTTAGTGTGTTAATTAGAGCTAAACAGCTGTTTTCAGATGATTAAAGAAGCCTCTGGCCATGTTGGATGCTGTCTGAACAGACATTAATCAGACATTAATTGACATCAGTGGTGATTTCAACAGTGAACTGATCATTTCAGACATCTGATTGATTCTCTGTCAGCCTGAAGTAGCAGACCTGCTGGTTTAGCTCATCAGGTAAAAGCTATAGTGGTAGTATTGGCTAGTAGTCACATCACCATGCTGACATTGGCAGGTTGCTTGGTTGCATAGCTCCCTTGTGGGCAAAGCCAAAACCCATCTGTTTGTTCAGGTTAACTAAGCTGGCTCTATCTTGTTCCACCTCTGAGGACTACATTTCCCCAAAACTGAGCTAAAGCTGGTCATACACTGTACGATTATAGCCCATT
This sequence comes from Pterois miles, assembly GCA_947000775.1. NCBI lineage: Eukaryota > Metazoa > Chordata > Actinopteri > Perciformes > Scorpaenidae > Pterois > Pterois miles. Next base: position 1,268,324 of record CAMQGK010000115.1, on the reverse strand, counting down.
TCTGGCCCAAAATTTGAGCCACTCAATTTAGAGTCAAATTTCAGCTTTGTTTTCAGCTTAGTTGAAATTTCTGACATGTCAGAAGTTTTGGTCGTCCATCTACAGACTCTCTCAGCTGAAGCAGAGCTACGAGCCGAGTCCCCGTCAGAGCCTTTATTCTCCTCTTTCTACAGTAATCACAGCGCAGCTACCAAGATAACAATGTAGGCTACAATAGATATAGCTAGTAAAACGTAGCCAGCTTCTCCTTACCTCTGCAACATGGAAAAAAAAAAAAACTACCTATTCCCCCCTTTGGGAAATTCTTTTTTTCCCCTTTTTTCTCCTTTCATCTTTCATCCCCACCCAAAACCCCCCCCCCTCCCTTTATGGAAAGATTTTAAAGGGGGGGGGCTGCTCCTGACAAGCGCCACAGTTGGGGTTCCCCCCCCCTCGGGCCCCCCCCCCCCCCCCCAAGAGTTAATCCCCCCCCTCCCCCCCTACCACTTCACACTCTTTTTTTCTCCATTTCGGGACTTGAACCCCTGACCCTCCGCTTCCCAACCCAACTCCCTACAGACTCTCTGCAACCCATGGACGAGTCATACTGTCCTCGTCTTCATCAGAGTCCATATAACGTTACGCCGCTGCCTCTTTTTAGAGGTTTCAGCCGACAGGATGGCTCAGACGATGACGGCAGCACGTTTCTGTCTTGTTAGCATTGTGACCCGTTCAGACCTCTGCTAGCAGACTAACTTCACCTGCTTCAGAGCTTTCAAACCGATCTTTATTGACAATTATCAACAGCCAGAACGGCCTCCAGGAGCTGTTGGCCTGATGATCGGACCGTACAGTGTGAGCACATAAATCGTGAGCTCTGGTTTTACATTGCAACCGATCTATTCGTACAGTAGGACACAACAACATATCTAAAATCGTACAGTGTGTTCCAAGGTTAAGGTCCAGTGCAATCATTTAACAATAAAGCCAAGCTATTCCCTAGAGACTTATATCCCATAGATTATAATGACATATAGAGCATAGTGTCTGAAGGTAGTTCACACTTCAGTTCCACAAACACAACCAACTCACAAAAAATAAAATCAACAAGAAATAATTCAGGCTATCAAAATGACAATATAACTGCATGTCAGTAGAAGTCGCCCCTGCTGGCTGGTGGACAGGATGCAGGTTTAAGACATTTCAGCACTGGCTTCACTCCTCAGACCTGGAGGTTGCTGCTTGGTTTCCAGACAGCAAAATTAGATTAAATTACCTGACATTTTTTAAGGGGACGCCAACCCCTTCATGGACCCCTTTGGAACGAGCTATCCAAAGCTAAAGCTCAGCAAATAAGAAAGCAGTACATGGCTGGCATCAAAGAGGGGCTGAACATGGTGGATCATCCTGTACCTGTTTTACTGACCTGATGAGTAGTGTTTCACTGCCTTTTTAATGACACCCATAATGACTCGTCTTCCTCTTCTATCTCTTTACATGCTTTCTTTAAACCTCTCTACTTTGTTGGCGCCCTACGCCCCTCCCACTCCCTCCTCCTCTGATAAAAATCCATCCAATCAAAATGCACTATGAAATCCTTCATCGTGTTCTCCATCCGTGCTGCGCCATGACATGTGGTGGTGGTGCTGTGATGATGATGATGATGGTGATGATGATGATGATGATGATGATGATGATGGTGATGGTGGTGATGGTGTGCGTTTCGCCCCATGCCCCCGACCAATTAAACACACGACCAACCCCACCCCCTCCCTCAAAATAATGCCTCTCACCCACTCACAATGTGCTACAATGTACCAAACAATTAAAAATAAAACTCCCTCCCCATTCATCTTTCTACATCTTGGCACATGTAGAATCTGGTTGGTTTGTAATTTATCTCTCAAAGCTTTCTGCTGCATCCTCATTGGTCATGCATACCCCCGAGCATTCCCCACCCGTCACCGCTGCCCCGGGACCAGTCTTTACCTTGACCCCAGTGCATGCGCTTCCTGGATGATGACCTTTGAAACTCTTTGTGCTTGATGACATTAAGAGGTTCATTATTAATGCAATACTTTTTGACACATAGATGTATATTCAATTCCCTAGAAAAGCTGTGAAGTTTTGCACAGTAAAAACAGTAAAATACTGTAAATCTTCAATTAAAAGCCGAGCCCCAGTTTGACGCCAAGTTTTCAAAGAAAAGCAGGTCTTAATTAAATGCTGGGTAAGTTTTGTCAGTATGAGCGTTCTGCATGTTCGTTAGATCGGTTAGATTCTCCACAATTCAGTCGTCCGGTTGGTTTTAGCTAACCTACGAGCACCAGTATAATTCATTCAGATTATGGTGCTATTGACTATGCGAGACCGCCCTGATAGGTGCGTGCCTTGCTTTGTGTTTTGACAAGTGAAAATGTCTTTGCAAAGCATGTTGTGAATTTTGGAAACGACTAAATTGATCTATTTTCAATAAATGCTGATTTTTGGACTGAAGACTGAGACAATTACAGTTATTCATGATAATAATTACAAAGCGTTACTACGCATCTAAGCTTCAAACTATTTGGCCATAAACAACAGAGATTTATAAAAAGTGATGATGCCTTACCTTCGAAGCTGAATATGTGTCCATTCCTTGATTATTTATATCCCTTTAGTCTGTAAGGGTTCACCAATCAAAAGAATGAAAATGGATTTTCATTAATATTAAACCAAGTTGTGAATATTGTCGTCAGGCAGCTGGGTTTTAACAGGATAAAGAAACGTTATGTGACGATATGCCAGTGCCATAAAGGAAGTGCTGTTGACTGACGCCAGTCTCAAATATAAGCTGGTGATGATCGATTAAAGAAAATAAAAGCCTGGGCTGTTAATTGCAGTTTTACAGTATTTACTCTGATCTGTACACGATGAGAGAAGAAGTCTTAATTCACCCCAGATTTTCCAACATTTATCTAACTTTCCATCCTGGTGGATTGAATTGAAAGATGAATAACATTTAATGATCAGTTTATACCAACAGAAGGTGTACACATCTGTGTTATCGTGACAGCATTAGCAGCTAGTACTTGACTCATATTTAATTTATAACAATCAGACTTAAAATTTAAAATCTCACATGCAACTAAATAAGTGAATGTGTGAATCAGAGCTTCGGATGCGCTCGGCCTCGCTGGCCCCGACTGCTCTGCATGTAGGCCAGTTGTTTCCTCACAAACGTATGCTGCTATGCCAAACCATGCCTGAACTGAGGCTGCTCGCTCGTCCCTCCTTCTTCCTCTTCCTCCTCATGCTCCTCTTCCCGCCTTGCCTGTCAACCACAAAATACCAGGGTCTCAGCAGAGAGTCTGGCTGTTGTACATTATATTATTCTCTCTGTGACACTGTTTAAAAAAAAAAAAAAAAAAAAAGGCAACAAAAGTCAGCAGTTCATTGGCCTGAGACCGAAGCAGTGTAGTGTTTCAGGGTATTTTCACACTTGGTCTAAATGCCCGAGTCTGGACTTCGCTTTTGAGCCAGGATTGTCTAGATTTTGCGACACGTATCTTTCACAACACTATTCCTCACCTACGTCGCACCGGTTGAGTGTTTAGCAAGGCCTCCATGATTTTCATACTGGTTTCTTCATCACGTAACTATGGAAACCAGTCATGCCCGGGTGTGTGGCGTTTCACAATCCAGCAGCACCTTCAAACAAGACAGTAATAATTCACACGTCCAAAACATCCATCCATCTGTCGCGGAGGTCTGGATCTGATCCCAGCTGGCGTTGGGTGAAGGCGGGTTCACCTGGACCTGGACAGGTCTCCAGTCCATCACAGGACACATAGAGACAGACAACCATTCACACTCACATTCACTCCTACGGCACGTTTAGACTCATCGGTTAACCTGCATGTCTTTGGACTGTGGGAGGAAACCGGAGAACCCGGAGAAAACCCAGCTAACACGGGGAGAACAGAAAACAGCAAACTCCACACAGAAGGACCCGAAGATTCGACCCCCAGATTCGAACCTGTGACCTTGCTGCTGTGAGGTGACGGTGCTGACCACTGCACCACATGTCCAAAAACATTTCAGATTTTTCTTTTTCTTTTTTTTTTAAGTTATTTTGCACCACAAATATTCCTGTTGCATCCAACACAGGATGACGTTAATGTGTCATGTAGACCTGAAACAAAGCTCCTGGACGATCACGTGTTCTCGCTTCCAACTCGTCAAACATGGCTGCTGGGTCACTGGTCCTACACTGTGACGCTCTACGTACCCCTCTAGCATCAGTTTTGCATGCGTCAGTGTCGGCTCATTACGTGCACACACTTCTGACCCGGCTTCCTCCTTTAAGGCCTTTACACACAGCGTTGTTTTTGTGCAATTCAATATATATTTTCGATCTGTTGTTTTCGATGTTTTTGTCATTAGTACTTTCGTGCCAAAGGCGAATGCCAGACGGATCAGATCGGACACTGACAGCGTTAGCATGTGTGTGCTTATGCTGTCAAGGAGGTTCAATAGCAGCTAACTGCGAGCTACACAAAACGAGCAGTCATTTTCATCGCCGTTCATTGTAACGCTAGCAGGGTATCTCATCTCAAATTTGTCCCAAAATTTATTCTAATCCTCCCCGATCATATTATTTTCATTCCCAGGATGATGGGACATCCTAAATGTTGAGCCCTGGTAAAAGTCTTTACCTCCACCACGTAGGGCGTCATAGTTTGACGCCACCGACCATGCTGCCGTATCTGAGGGGTTTGAAGTGAGAGCAAGCTGACAATAACATTTGGGCTCCGATGAACAAGCTCAAAGCAGATCTGAGGCCAGATTTCTGGGCTGACGTCCATAACAGAACTTTCCTAAACATGCTGAAGTCTTCAGAGAAATCCTCCGAGCTTCAGTCCGAGTGTGAAAATGCTCCAGTTTGTCCACGACAGCTCCAGATATCTGGACTGATTGGAAAACTCCCCAAACATTTTAGGTGTCACAGACGACCATATGCCACACTCTGTGTGTGTGTGTGTGTGTGTGTGTGTGTGTGTGTGTGTGTGTGTGTGTGTGGCGTGTGTGCATGTGTGTGGTTGACAGACAGTGCATTGTGCTCCATCTTGTGTGGCCTGCTCGCCCCCCAGAGATCAGTGCATTTGGTTCCTTAAAAAAGAAAAGAGCATTCTGCTGTACCAGATTGGATGATGACCTTTAGACTGAATTATGATTTTCCTTATTTCCTCTCTTTCGTCTTTTCTTTGTCTTTTGACCTTTTCTCTGTCTTTCTCCCATTTATACTTGTATCTATTAATTGCAGTTGGTTATGTTGTGTTGTGTTTGTTGTTTTTGGTTTTTGTGTTTGGTAGAGGGAGGCTGTGCAGGTGTCGTGTGTTTGGTAAACCTGACAGTGTTCTCTGTCTGTAAAATGTAGAATAACTTCATCAACCTGAGCTTCCTGAGGCTGTTCAGAGCAGCTCGGCTCATCAAGCTGCTGAGACAAGGAGAAACCATCCGCATCCTGCTGTGGACCTTCGTCCAGTCCTTTAAGGTATTCAGTTATCTTATCTTATCTTATGAACATAATGTACATATCACAGTCACACTCACTCATCACTCATCTTCAACCACTTATCTGGGGTCAGGTCGCTGGGGGCAACAGTTCCAGCCGGGACATGTATGTACAGATAGTATCATCACAATATAAGTACTGGCTCTGAATACTTCCTCTCCTCTTCTCTGGTAGGCTCTGCCTTATGTGTGCCTGCTCATTGCCATGCTCTTCTTCATCTATGCCATCATTGGCATGCAGGTGAGTTCTGCCTATCTGCCTTTTGTATGAACAGCTTATAAGATCTAGTGAGGTGGGATCTTAATAATTAACAGCAACTGCTAGGCTGCTAGCTGCTTACACTCCCGGATGGTGAACTGGAGACAGTGAACGCAGCACCGTGGCTGCTACAGTAACTCTCCTGACGGTGAACTGGAGACAGTGAACGCAGCACCGTGGCTGCTACAGTAACTCTCCTGACGGTGAACTGGAGACAGTGAACGCAGCACCGTGGCTGCTACAGTAACTCTCCTGACGGTGAACTGGAGACAGTGAACGCAGCACCGTGGCTGCCACATTAACTCTCCTGACGGTGAACTGGAGACAGTGAACGCAGCACCGTGGCTGCCACAGTAACTCTCCTGACGGTGAACTGGAGACAGTGAACGCAGCACCGTGGCTGCCACAGTAACTCTCCTGACGGTGAACTGGAGACAGTGAACGCAGCACCGTGGCTGCTACAGTAACTCTCCTGACGGTGAACTGGAGACAGTGAACGCAGCACCGTGACTGCTACAGTAACTCTCCTGACGGTGAACTGGAGACAGTGAACGCAGCACCGTGACTGCTACAGTAACTCTCCTGACGGTGAACTGGAGACAGTGAACGCAGCACCGTGGCTGCTACAGTAACTCTCCTGACGGTGACCTGGAGACAGTGAACGCAGCACCGTGGCTGCCACAGTAACTCTCCTGACGGTGAACTGGAGACAGTGAACGCGGCACCGTGACTGCCACAGTAACTCTCCTGACGGTGAACTGGAGACAGTGAACGCGGCACCGTGACTGCTACAGTAACTCTCCTGACGGTGACCTGGAGACAGTGAATGCAGCACCGTGGCTGCTACAGTAACTCTCCTGACGGTGAACTGGAGACAGTGAACGCAGCACCGTGACTGCTACAGTAACTCTCCTGACGGTGAACTGGAGACAGTGAACGCAGCACCGTGACTGCTACAGTAACTCTCCTGACGGTGACCTGGAGACAGTGAACGCAGCACCGTGGCTGCTACAGTAACTCTCCTGACGGTGACCTGGGGACAGTGAACGCAGCACCGTGGCTGCTACAGTAACTCTCCTGACGGTGACCTGGAGACAGTGAACGCAGCACCGTGGCTGCTACAGTAACTCTCCTGACGGTGACCTGGGGACAGTGAACGCAGCACCGTGGCTGCTACAGTAACTCTCCTGACGGTGAACTGGAGACAGTGAACGCAGCACCGTGACTGCTACAGTAACTCTCCTGACGGTGAACTGGAGACAGTGAACGCAGCACCGTGACTGCTACAGTAACTCTCCTGACGGTGAACTGGAGACAGTGAACGCAGCACCGTGACTGCTACAGTAACTCTCCTGACGGTGACCTGGAGACAGTGAACGCAGCACCGTGGCTGCCACAGTAACTCTCCTGACGGTGAACTGGAGACAGTGAACGCAGCACCGTGGCTGCTACAGTAACTCTCCTGACGGTGAACTGGAGACAGTGAATGCAGCACTGTGGCTGCTACAGTAACTCTCCTGACGGTGAACTGGAGACAGTGAACGCAGCACCGTGACTGCTACAGGGGGTAATTCTAGTTTACTGTACTGATGTAATGTGGATGCAACATTTTAATGCTGTAGCTGATTGTGGAGCCAATTTGAATACAGTATGAACACAGTATCTGTTATATTTAGGTTTAATATTTGAAATCTAAATCAGCAAAGGAACTGAAGCTGTCAAATAAAAGCAGCAGAATAAAGCCTCAAAAACACCTCTGAATAATCATTTTGTAAATGTGCTAAATCTACACCATGGCTCCTGTTGTTACTGCTTCAACTGCACCATCAGAGTGGAGAATACACAGTAATGTGTGTTTTCTTTTCCTTGTTGCTGTCTCGTTTATGTGTCTAGTTGTTTGGGAATTTGGCGCTAAATGAGGAGGCGGAGAGTGCCATCAACGAGCACAATAACTTCAGAACCTTCATCATGGCCCTGATGCTGCTGTTCAGGTGAGTCATTTACATCCAGTATTATACTGTATATCACAATATTCACACAGGCCTCCTCCCTCTAAAACTGTCAACATCTAACCCACAGGAGGAGGAGCTTTTCATCTGTGATAATGTTCACACTTTGACTTCATATTTTATATCAACATGTTCACTCTCTCCAGCTGCATCTCACAGTCCAGCTGTGTTTCTGTGTGATTTAACCCCCTGAGGTCCACAGGGGAGATCCAGACTGACTACTGTCTTCAGGGTCTCTAGTCGGGTCAGATTCAGAGGCAGAAGGTGAAGGTGCAGATATCGTATGAATCTAGAAAACCTAAACCATGTCTCTCCTTTACAGACATGCTTTTTTTTTTTTTTTTTTTTCTTTTTCCCTCCCTCCCCTTTTGATTGGGTTTTTTTCCTGTTCTTTTGATGTTTTTCCCCCCCCATCTCTTCTTTTCTTTTTTTTTTTTTCTTCTTGCCCTCTTCTCCTACCACTCCTCCTCTCTCTCTCTCTCTCTCTCTCTACTACTTCCTCCTATTTATAACTCCTCATCCTTCGAGGGGGTTTCCCTCCCCTCTCCCCCCTCTCCTCCTCCTCCTCCTCCTACTCTTCCTCCCTCTTTATTTAAAACCTAAAACATTCCAGATGGGGGCTTTCCTCCCTACCCCTCCTACTTCTTCTTCTTATTCTTCTTCTTCTTCTTACTTCCCTTACTTTCAAGGGGTTTCTAGACCTTTACTCAACACTAGTGATCAACATCCAATCAATGAAAAAATGCAGAAATCTACAAATGTCAAAAGTTTTTGATCCTAAATCCCAGCATGTCTTTTTCTCTGGTGTTCCTCAAGGTCTTGGTGTCTTAATGTGGTATTTTGGAGGATTATTGATCATTTTTATCGATTCTCCAGTGTTAAAAAAAAAAGTGGTTCAATTTAGCACAAAATCTGTGGAGCAAATGGTATCAACCCAAAAATAACTGCAAAAACCTATGAGAGATAATAGAAAATGGGGCTTACATCATATACTTCATCATAATGTCATAAACCCTTATACACTTTTACAATTATTTTAAAATAATTTGTGTTTATTTATGACCAGAACAGCTTGACCTCAGAGCTGAGCAGCATCTCAGATTAATCTTCAGGTTCCAGCTTTCAGATGATGTTCACCACTAATATGAGACATCTACTGTTGACCTGCTGTCTCCCCCTAAAGACCCCCTGGCCCCCCTAAAGACACCCTGGACCCCCTAAAGACCCCCTGGACCCCCTAAAGACCCCCTGGACCCCATAAAGACCCCCTGGACCCCCTAAAGCCCCCCTGGACCCCATAAAAACCCCCTGGCCCCCCTAAAGACACCCTGGACCCCCTGGACCCCATAAAGACCCCCTGGACCCCCTAAAGCCCCCCTGGACCCCATAAAAACCCCCTGGACCCCCTAAAGCCCCCCTGGACCCCATAAAGACCCCCTGGACCCCCTAAAGAAGACTAAAACAGCTCTGTTGTGGGTCTCAGAGGGTTAATGTGAAAGTGTATTTATTTGTGCACGCTGATGTACGAACCTGCACCATTGTGGAGCTCTGTTAAAATTGAAATAATAGCTGTGATTACATCAGGTGCTACTACCATTAACGTATTATTTCTCTGAGGATTTCTCATGTTCCCAAAGCGGCGTCTTATTACAACATAGCCTGTATGTTTGAGCGACCCATTGATGCGTATTGCACATTACTGTAATTTAAATGCTTCCTGATGACTCGGCTCGTGATCCGCTGTGTTTTCCCGTCATGCAGGAGTGCGACGGGCGAGGCGTGGCATGACATCATGTTGGCTTGCCTGGGTGGAAAGGAATGCGACGCAGCCTCAGGGAACACAGAACCTGAATGTGGCAGCACCTTCGCCTACACCTACTTTGTCTCCTTCATCTTTCTCTGCTCTTTCCTGGTGAGAAAAAACACAGAATGTCCCTTTAACCAGTTTAGTAATCAAAATGAAGAAAACAAATGAGTGTGTGGTAACTCACGGCAGTAGCTCAGTCTGTAGGGAGTTGGCTTGGGAACCGGAGGGTCACCGGTTCAAGTCCCGACATGGACCAAGAACTGAGTGTGAACTGGTAGCTGGAGAGGTGCCAGTTTACCTCTTGGGCACTGCCGAGGTGCCCCTGAGCAAGGCACCAAACCCCCAACTGCTCAGGGCGCTTGTCAGGAGCAGCCCCATCACTCTGACATCTCTCCATTAATGCATGTATGTGTGTTTCAGGTCTGCATGTACCATGTATGAGTTTAACAGAGTGTAAATTGAATTTCCCCACTGTGGGACTAATAAAGGTAGATCTTCTTCTTCTTCTTCTCTAACGAGGTGTCAGGTCTCTAGCGATCTCCTGACTGGAGAGGCTGTTTCTATGGAGATCCTGTGGGTTTCGCTATGTACGACCATTTACCAAGTGAGCCTGGCAGTGTGTATAGTCTATCTATGCACTCTGATGTCGATCAGCTGATAGGCAAAAAGATGACCTTATGACACACTTTGAATGACAGCCCCCTCATTTGCATGACAAAGAGGAAATGCCTAAGGCATAGGTGTCAAACTCAGGCCCTCAGTGTGATTATGTTTGGCCTGCGAGATGATATCAAATCAAAGTCTGTTAGAGCTGGCCCACCGGTATATAGTGCATGAACCGCTAATACTGCAAATCCCAGAATGCTCTGCTAGCTGGCGTGCCAATGAAGGCGAGCGAGCGTCCCCTCCCGCATCTGTTCACATTCATTAGCAACCTCATATTACCGTCACTGCAAGGACACTGACGCCACCTCTCCACAAAAAAAAACAAAGATGAAGAAAGGAAGTCTGAAGACGGGAGGAAGAAGATGAGTCCACTCAATCTCAAATTTGTCCCAAAATTTTAGAGAGAAATTTTAAGGTTAAAGTTTGGAGAAATAATGAAAAAGGAAAGTTATAAATAAATACTCTAAATTAATTAATTAAAAATGAATGAAGTTATTTAAAAATGAATTTAAAAAGATTGTGCACAGAATTAATAACTACTTTTTCTTTAAATAATTTTTTTAGTACATTCAATGGCACACTAATTTATTTATCAAGTCATTTTTCATTTACTTATTTTTTATTTTGGCAGCTTCTGGCCTCCATACAAAGATAGCCAAGATGGCCACCATGTTGTGTAGCCAAACTGTTCACTGTGAAATGAAGGAATGAAGGAACCTTCTGGTTCTCCCCTCCTCCTAAAATGGTGCTAAATCCATATTAGTGTTCTTGTGGAACCTTGTTTTATGAATGAAGTGGTATAGTTTAAATAGTGACACTGTGTTCCTTTGACCAATCAGCGACAGCCATCCCTGCAAACTCTACCCAGAAAGTTCCCGTACTTTCTGAAAGTACTACCCCCAACTAGGGTCTCTCTGGGGGGTAAAAGGGAAATAAATGTCCCCAGAACTCAATTTCAACCCTGGTCCCAGCAGTCCGACCTTAACGAGTACCTCAAAAGGTTCCTAGTTTTGGGGTAAAGTTCCTGTGGTAGAAAATGGGGCCTTACATCCGTGATCCCTGCGTTTTTGTGTGTTTGATCACTGAACCATAACAAGAAAACGGTATTTTGCGATAAGCTTGTCGACCTCGTCCTCGTTCCAGATGCTGAATCTGTTTGTGGCCGTCATCATGGACAACTTTGAGTACCTGACCAGAGACTCCTCTATCCTGGGGCCGCATCACCTGGACGAGTATGTAAGGATATGGGCCGAGTACGACCCCGCCGCCTGGTGAGTGACGCACACACACACCCGTACAAAGTCAAAACAATACAATACACATGGAGTATCATAGTGTATTATACAGAAATGAACCAGCACACACAGTGCTGATGTGTGACGTAAAACTAAGATAGCAAACGTCAGATGTGTCTGCACACATTAATGCTGAATGTAAAGTAACTGTTGACTTTCTCTCCCGTCCCACAAACGGGGAAGAGACTGGAGTCACGATCTCGTCTGAGTCGTGTTACGATGAAACTGGATCTGCATGGTGTGATGATAGCAGTTAAATGTGGGTCGGTTAAAGCCGGTCTGCCTCCCTGTGTCTTTCTCTGAGTTAGAGCACAGCTGAGGTGAATGGGAGCCTCTCCTCTTCCTCCTCTGCCCTCTGTAATGACTGTCTGTGGGCATGCATGACAGGAACCTCTTTTCTCAGTGTCAATAAATGCTCTTCTCCCTTTTCTTCTCCTCTGTCATCTTATCTCTTCTTCTATTTCCACCCTCTCTACTTCTTTCTCTCTGTGTATTCTGTGTGTTCCCTCACCTAACCTCCCCTCCTTGTATTTTTCTTGCAGCGGGCGCATACATTATAAGGATATGTACAGTTTATTGCGAGTTATCTCCCCTCCTCTGGGTCTTGGCAAGAAATGCCCACATAGGGTGGCCTGCAAGGTTTGGACCAAACCCCTAAAGCACAAACTTAAACGCAACCTGCTCGCCTTTAAGAGACTGGAATGAATGTCGCTCTTTATCACATTTAAAACAAATTCTTTCCTACTTCAACTTTATTTGGTTTCTTTTGGTTTGTTTTTTCTGTTTGGGTTTGCATTTTTCACTTGTTTTAATCATTTCACCATTGAATCATTTTGGGGGGTTTCTGTTGTAAATGCATTCTGACATGACAATGAGAATGTTGGGGACAATGCAGAAATACACACACACACACACACACACACACACACACACACACACACACACACACTGATAGTGGTGTGTGAAGCATGAGGTGGTGCACTGCACTCGCTATTGTCTTCTGACTGAGCACTGGGAAAATGACACTGATGTGTTCACCTTTAACTCACTAGTATGTACAGATCACCAGAGTCTAGACTCCAGTCAGCCATTGTCTTTTATTTCTGCTTGCTGTCTAATTTTTGCCTGGGCAGAAAATGGTCGAGCAATGTGCATTGTTCTTGTTTGAGTTGGGGGTCGGGTCTGGGGGGGGGGGGGTTACTGTACTACAGAGACTTATGCAGAGAGGGCTTGGTCTGAGTCCAGTCACCACGCTAACCTTCGGAGCTGTTCGCTACCGGCCAGTGTTTCACAGCCGTGTGCCGTCGAGGCTCAAGAGCTGCAGGTTTCTTTCTAGTCACAAAGCAGCTGAGAGAATCTGCTGTTACTGTCGACTGGAATGAAAATCTGCAGGTCGCTGTGACTCCGGGGCTCACGGTTGTGAACCGCTGTGCTGAAGCAGCCTGTAATATTTCATATTTTTATTTTGAAGTCACTATGTGTACTGGAAGTCAGGCTAACCCTTTATAATAACCCTTGTTTATAAATGGTAAATATTTAATTAATAGTTAATTAAACTTAGTTAATAGTTATTTTACTGTTAAAAAAAAACAACAAAATCATAATCATCACTAATTATTAGTCATGCTATATTTGTTATTGTAAAATTTTATATAATTTATATATATTTATTTACATAAAAAGCAGCATCACACTGATAGATATTTGTAGCACATTGTTCATGGTTAATAAATACTTTGTAAAGCATCTATGAATATTTTTTAGAGAGTTAATAATAATAAAAATAATAATTGGTTTCTGGTCCATTTATCTATGTAAAGTTTATAGATGTTTTACAAATGGTTTCTTAAATGTTTACAAATCATTTGGTAATCATTAACAAATACTTCATATAAAATATATTCAGAATGTAATTATTGTTTCTTATCAGCTATGACAGTATACAGTTTATAAACTAATTATTTCATACTACACACAGTAATGATGAAGTAACAAATTGTAGCATTTCTAATAATTAGTAAACATTATTTAGGATAATTTCATGCTTTGTTAACAATAAAATAACTATTAAAGTTTAATTAAATATTAATTTGCCATTTATAAATGATGGTTATTATAAAGTGATACTAGTGTCTGAATTTTGAAATCTTACATGCAGTGGCTTCAGAAATCAAAATTATTGTTAGGCCTGTTACGAGCTCTTCATAGAGAATGCACACAGCAATGCAAAGGGAAGTGCACCTGGTGCTCAGTGTACCTGGTGCTCAGTGTACCTGGTGCTCAGTGTACCTGGTGCTCAGTGCACCTGGTGCTCAGTGTACCTGGTGCTCAGTGTACCTGGTGCTCAGTGTACCTGGTGCTCAGTGTACCTGGTGCTCAGTGTACCTGGTGCTCAGTGCACCTGGTGCTCAGTGCACCTGGTGCTCAGTGCACCTGGTGCTCAGTGCACAGTGACATAAGTCTAACGGCGCATGGCTAAAGCCTGCAGCAGTGCCGGGCTGCAAGATGTTTTCATGCTTAACCCACGCTGGCCTGCTGTAGCTGTCGTCTTATTTTCACTGTCCTTCTCTTTGCCCATTTCTGTGGTAAAGGCTCCAGTTTCCGATCACGCTGACATTACTTCCCCTGTCTGTTAATTAAGCAGAGAGCTTGTGTTTCCCATGTGCTTGTTGGCACACCTTGAGTGGAGAATGTAACAGGCCTGATGGTAACAGTTAATTTGTACTGCTGCTGAGTGAAATACTGTAATAATACGGCCAGACCTGCTCTGTTTGTGGCTCTGGTGTATGGGGGAAGAAGGAAAGGGGCAGGGTGTGTGTGGTCTGGGACAGGGACGCTGGCGTCCACCAGGTACTTCGTATTAACTTCCTCTGTCCACAGATGCTCATGGGAGGAATCGTGGGTCTTTTTAAGGCTCTGTGGTCTTTGGGTCAGTTCACTCAAGTCATAAAAACTACATATTTTAAAGCTCCCTCAGCGGATAATTGTTTTTGAGGTGAATCAACTCCCCAGTACGAACACTCTGATAGTCCTGATTTAAATCATCAGGTCCTAAAATAATAACATACACTAACAGAGAGACCCAGCCCGAGGCTGGAGCGAGGGCTGGGAGGTGGAGTTAAGAAGTTGGAAATGACAGTGTGACAGCCGTGACCCCCTAACCGAGCCATGTGACCCAGTGGGCGCTACTGCGCCTGCTCCGTGGGCCCAGTAGATGTGGAAGATCCAGGTACTTTTCCACTCGGAAGTCGAGCCATTTGGCTTCATGCGCCGCTGAGCAGCTTTCTTAGGGATGAACAAGGCCCCGCCTCCAACGCTGGGTCCAGTCCTCTTTATACATCCATGAGTGGCAGCCCATCAAGGGCCCAATGCTGGGAAGGGAGGTGATCCCACGATTAAAAAAAAAAAAAAAAACATGCACCATAAAGTAGAGACAGAAATCTCAGAGTGGGATATCTCATCTGAGCACATGAAACTGGATGCCACAGGAGGTAAAACGTTCAGTGATGAGGGTGAACTGACCTTCTAGTGGCTGAGACCTACAGCTGTTAGCACCGCTGTAGTATCCCATGAACATCTGGAGGGGCAGCTGTGAGCAGAGGTTCCCGGTGGACACGCAGCCTCAGGAACGAACTGCACTGACTTGTGGTTGCGACTCGCTCCGATCTCTGCAGCGGTGCTTTTCTTTGCCTGCTAGAAGCCCCGCTGCCAGTTCTATCCGAGCGGCAAAAGAGGGCAAAGACCAAAAAAAAGAAATCCCAAATCCCCTTTTCACCTCGCATAGAACGATATCTCAACAACTAACTAAACTAAATAACACCTCCACTCCTCCCCTCAACCTTTCTCCCTCCCTTCCTTCCTCTCCTCTCCCCAACTCTATGATAAACCAGACTAGAAGCCACGTAACACTCCCTCCTTCTCTCTCTTGGTCTTTCTCTCTCTTTCTCTCACCACAGCAACCACATATCCACAGCGACCAAAACAATAACCTCTGTGTATTTGTTTCCCCCCTCTTCCTTTCCTTTGTCGGTTTCTTTCTTTTTTCTCCTCGTGTCTCCTCCTCCAAACACACCTCTGTACGTCTGCGTCCTCCCTCCCCCTCCATCGTCTTCCCTCCCCACCCCTCATCGTTTTTCTTTTTTCCGTTTTCACGTCGTCCGTCTTTGTTTGTTCTGTCTGTCGTGTGTGTGTGTGTGTGTGTGTGTGTGTGTGTGTGTGTGTGTGTTTTGGTGCATGTGATGTGTTTGTGGCCCCCCAGCGGCCGGATCAGTTACACAGACATGTATCAGATGCTAAGACACATGTGTCCGCCGCTAGGCCTCGGGAAGAGGTGTCCCGCCCGGGTCGCCTATAAGGTAGACTCGCTCCCCACCTTACCCCTCCACCCCCCTCAACCACCACCCCACCTTCCTTCTCCTCCTCCCCTCATTCTTCTCCTCCCTCCTCTTCCCCCTCCTATCTCCGTCCTTAAACCTCCCCATCGCCGGGGAGGAGACCCTCTCCTCTCCTCTCTGCTGAAACCACCCCGTCCCTTTCTTTCTTCTCCTCCACCTCCCTCCCTTCCTCCCTCCCTCCCTTCCAGCGGTGTTCTCCTCATTGTCTGTTAGTGGTGGTTGTGGTGGTGGTGAGCGCTGTCCTCTCTTCTCTCTCTCCGACCGCGGGGATGGAGGGATGGGCTTTTGTCGTGCAGTGAAGTGAAGTGATAGTGGAGTGGTAGTCGATCCTCTTTCTTTTATTTCCTCCCGTCAGGCCGCAGGAGTAAGGGAACGGAGGAGGCTTTGCCAGTCCTTCTGCAACCTGCACGGACGCATGCACACACCGAGGTCCAGCCAGGAAAACTGATATGACAGCTCAGATCTGACTAAGAATTTACCAGAACAAATTAAGGAGCTTAAAACGTAAGAAAACATCTTTTGATAGCTTCTAAATTCATGTCTGCGTATGTTACCACATTGCATCTTGCAGTTTACAAAAGTGAAATATTAATTATATTAAATATAGTTTTGTTTAACCATTCTTGACATAAAACATACCACAATTACTCATTATGCTTCAGGTATTAGCTGCAGTACATTTTACAACCAATTACTTGTGGTCACTACTGATCTTCCTTGTGAGCATATATATACATATATGTACATTTATTTTTACCATAATTGAAAATCTCCAGTGTAGAAGCCAACAAACAAACGTAGAAAGTGCAAATATTTGCTTACGATGCAGGTACAGAAGGACCGGCAAGGGTGTCTGTCTTCAGTCCTCTGCATCTCTTATTCCTGTGGATGGCACATAAACAGCATTACTGTACCACACACATACACACTGTGCCCATACTACTACTACTACTACTAATAATAATAATAATAATAATAATAATAACAACAACAATAGGAAAAGGTCTGGCCCTTTTAGTTTTTCATCTTTTTTTCAAGATGCTTTTTTTTTTTGATACCGAAGGAAACGTCGGCATCGTTGGCTTCTCTTTGTGCCTCCGACCTCCAGGGTAAATATTTGGGTCGAGCATGTCAGCATCTGCTGCCTTGTCTCGTTGTCCACCCCTCCTCTCCTCCATCCAGCCCGACTCTGTCTATCTCCTCTGTCATTCTCTGTCTTATCGACATCCAGATTCACCCACAACTGAAGAGATGTGATGAGATGTTAGCAAAGAGTTAGTTGCACCACAGCAGTAAATATCCTGTTGTCACCAGAGAAGAGTGTCGTGGGTGCATCAGCTGTAAAGCTCATCTAGCTCAGCCCAGCTAGCTCTGCTGTTCACAGCTATAGCTACTCTGTTTTGTATATAACCAAAGTACAAATATTCAGCGAGCTGTAAATAAAATCAGTGCGTATAATCCACGTGACCGTGAAGCAGGAAGTATATAGAGAGATGAACGCTGCGTAGGGAGGAGGTCGGGGTGGATAGGAGGGTCAGAAAAGGCTGCTGTTACTTTAAGGCAAGCTTTAGTTATTTGTCATGTATTTCCGTACTTACATTACACCACCTCTGGAGTTATTATATTATTATTATAGACAAGATTAGATATTATAGATATTATTATGTTGTTATTATAACCTAAACTACAATCTTTTCCTAAGCCTATTTAAGTTATTTAGAGTGGAAACTCTTGAAAAGACTGTGAGCATGTAACGAGTGGAAATTGTTGCTGGACATTTGTAGGAAAACGCATTAAAAATGAGGAATACCTTTTTGTCAGACATCATACCAACTGTTGTTTGATACTTGATTCAGTTCCTTCCTGTGAGAAATGTAAACATGGCGTACATGAAATTTCCAAAAGTAAAATAGTCTCAATTTGGTTAGATTTTGATCTGAAGTGTTTCTTGGTGCTGTACTCATATTTTGGTCAGTATCAAAAAAGTATTTTAAATGATTTTTAGTGAGATGGAAATCTGTTTCTCCTCGTCTAATTTGCTGTGGCTTTACCTACATAATAATAGTAACTTCTGAACTTTTCTGTAAAGATGATGAGTTTGATAAACTCTTATTAAATCTGGGTATCAGTTTCACATTTCCCGTCTCTTTCTAGGTTTTCTGACTTTTGTCATTTTCTTTCGTCTTTTCTCCTTTATCCGTCTTTCTCTCCTCTCCATCTTTTATTTCCTACTTGTCAGTTTTCTCTCCTTTCTGTCAGTCTTCTGTCCTTCTGTCTCTGTCCACTCGTCTGTCAGCATCCATCCTTCATTTCGTCACAGCATCCCTCCGTCCATCCAAGCCCGCTCTGTCTCGACCTCACTTCTCCTCTCTGTTCTGTCCTTCTCTTCTCTCTGTCCAGTCTGTCAGCCTGTACCGACAGTGGTCCCCATCACATACTTCAGCCATCAAACCCTGCAGTATTCATTGATTCAAATTCACAGAAACCGTAGTCCATTAAAGGAGCTCTTGGGATCAGAAAGTCTTCTTGGTTTCTTGTCAGAAGAGAGAGGGGAAGGTTAGACATCTTCGACACTGATGTTAATGCTCAGATCTTCCCATTAGTGGACACCAGGCCTTACACTCATTGGGAAAAACAGTTTTGATGTATGTGTATCGCTACTGACCTCTTCTTAGTAATCTTATGTCAGTGTTGTTTTTAGTCCTCGTCTTTATCTCTTGTCTTGTTCTTGTAATTTCCTCTTCTTTCCTTTCTATCTGCACACACACTCCTCTCTCTGTGATCTCCAATTGACCCACGTTCTCCTGATTCCTCTTTTACTCTTTCAGTGTTTTCACGATCCTCCTCTCCCTCCTCATTCCCTTTTTATCTGTAACACATCTCATGAACCAAGCTTAGAGCCGCCCAGTTTAACTCAACTAACTGCAGTCCCACCATGTGTCCCCCCGGTAGACCCCGTCCCCTTACCCTACAGTACTACGACTAAAAACATCTGGTTGCTCCAAAACAAAACCAGAACCTCAGTCATCTCTTTTTGATCTTCTATGATTTTTTCTTCTTTCAGCGAATGCCACAACTCTAATCCTCTCTAACTTTGACACCCGTTTGGCATTGAGAGAGATCTTGACTTGAACTACTACCATCGCTATCCCATTTGACTTTGATTAAAGAAACCATGGATATTAAAATGTAGAGAGCAAAAAAAAAAAAAAAAAAAAAGTAGGATCAATCCAGTTGGATTGAGGATACTCTCTTTGTGCGGATGCACGGCTACTTGTATTGTGAAAGTGGGTTTTGAGGGAAGTGGTGTGGGGGGGTAGTGGGCTGGGTAGGTGGGAAGAGTTGGGGCTTAGATAATGGGAGTGAAGTAAAGGCATGCTGCATGCTTTGTGTGTACGGGTTTGTGAGGTTTTTCTAGGGGGGGTGTTGTGTTGCATGTGATCGTCGCACTCTCTGTCGCATGGCTACGGGCGACGTGGCGCCTGCCCGCTGCCTGCCGAGCGCTGTGGATGTTGGCCGATGCCCTCCGCCTGCCGCACACTTGGCTTTGGGCATGCCTGACACTCGCACACACTCAGGAACACATGAGCATGCACACAACCCCACCGCCATCGTACTACCGTGCTTGCCATCGTGAGTGCCCAACGCTCATGTTCGTAGGTAAATCCAATGGATGCCAACTGGTCGAGATAGGAACGGCAAGCGGCCCCAGCTGGCCCAGCTTGTTTCGTTCTATCTGCAGGTTTCTCCATTGGTTTTACCTGATACAGTATAGATTGTAAAGACAGGGAACCTCCTTACAGGTAGGGGGAGCTCTATAGCAGATGCCTCAGTTAAATAAAACTACAGCAGTCTCCTGAAAAATAGCAGAATTACACCAGTGATACTGTTATTGTTCTCCAGTCGACCTATTTTGGACTCCAATTAAGCGCCCTTAATTGCAGTCTGTGATAATAATTGTGTGTAAGTGGGCGGGGGGGGGGGTGGTGTTGGGGTTGGAGGTGTGGGTCAGTGTATGTGTACTGTTTTATATATATATCTACATGTGTGTAACAACAGAGATGTGTAAATGCGCCAATGCATTCACACATTTAGGGAACATGGGCACAGGTTGGGTCGGCGGCCATTTTGGCTCCGATTGTTCTTCCTTGTGGTTCTCGGCTCTCACAGTTGCTTAGCAGCAGATGGCCCTCATTGGATAGCTGTGCTGTTTGGTAGAGTATCACTGGAAACACAGGAGACGCAGACACTCGCCTATTCTTTTCTCAAGCAAATGCTCTTGCACTTGCAAATGCATGCACTAATAACATTAACAAAAAGTGTGCAGCAACACATGAACGCTCACCGGTCACTGAATAGAGCACTTATTTACCAGAGGACTTTTAAAACGGCTTGATGTATTAGGCTACGCTGATCAGATCTCACACCTAGTCATCCTTGCCTTAATTCTAATCTAATCTTAATGTTAGATGCGAACATTAAATAAAACCTGGACGAATCCAGGCCACCTCTGATTGGCTGCTGTCTATGGAGCTCTCTCAACCCCGCCCCCAACCCCTCACCCCACCCCCGTCCCGGAGGTTCAGGCACGCCATCCTTTAGCCAGGACACGTCCCTTTCTCATCCTCTCATCCTGACTGGCTCTCCACAGAGGCTGCTGCGCATGGATCTGCCGGTCGCCGATGACAACACGGTGCATTTTAACTCCACGCTCATGGCTCTGATCAGGACAGCTCTGGATATAAAGATTGCCAAGGGTACGGCCCTAAAGTACTGTCATCCCTGTTCAGACCTGGTGTTAGCATGCGTCCCGAGTGACACGAACACAAGTGGACAGTGTTAAGTCTTACAGACGGTTATGTCTCTTCACACCCGTGTGTCTTGACTGACCACTTGTGATCCGATCTCATTTTGCTGCTCAATATGCAATATGAACACATAGTAACCACATGAATGAAACAGCAGATATTGTGATATAATATTACATGAATGACAGTAGTAATAGCCTACATATTTGTGAATTTGAGTGCATTTTATTACCATCAAAATAAGGTTAAGGTTATTGTGGCGACCTCCGCGCACGCTGCTGGCACCGCAGCCTTTGCCAGGCAACAGCAGGAACAGAGCTCCAGGGAGCCGGGGAGGAGAGAGCGCGAGTTGGTGGGTGTCAGCTTCGTGCAAAGCAGCGGGGAAAAAATACCAACACTTCTCCGACAGTATGATAATAATGCACTTCCTGTGCCGAGTCTGGTAGCCTGGAGATAAGACATATTTTAAGTTGTACCAACAGAATGCAGCAGAGCACAGAGGCCGCTTCCATGCAGCGAGGCAGCCAAGTGCTTGCGTCTGCGCGTCTGTTCATACGAGGACCTCAGAGACCAGCAGAGACCAGCAGACCCCAGCAGGGCATCTTAGAGTAGGCGGTCCTTAAAGTAGCCCAGGACACATTCACACTGCTAACGGACCGTGTCCACATGTGGCCCAGACCACCTCTGAATGTGGTCTGAAAGATCTGAACTCAGTTTGTCCTCATTGCGTCTTTAGTGCGCTCACAGCTGTACTTTGGGCTGTCCACCTGTGATCGGGTCACTGAGGATGCAGGTTAATGCCAGGTGTGAACGGGGCCTCTGTTCATCACAGTGTGACATTCTTGGCCAATTCATGGCTGTAACTTGTCACCTCTCAATTTCTGTTTCTGTTCAAGAATGCTCAAGTTTATTATAATATAACAAAATTCAGCCAGTTCTAACTTTGACACTAACCAATAACTATTTTGTTTTGGGTGAATGTGTGCACGCATGAATGGATAAATTACATTTATTTTGGGATTTTGTACCATTGTGCCTTCCTTTTGGTCTGTACCTTCTTTGCCCTGTGTTTGTGTGTGTGTGTGTGTGTGTGTGGGGGGGGGGGTATGGCTATATGCATGTGTGCGTGTGTGTATGCGGTTGCCGTGACCACCCAGGCGGTGCAGACAAGCACCAGATGGATGCCGAGCTGAGAAAGGAGATGATGGCCATTTGGCCGAACTTATCTCAGAAGACTCTGGACCTGCTGGTTACACCACACAAGGGTAAGTCTCAGTGGGGTAAGTCTCAGTGTGTGTGTGTGTGTGTGTGTGTGTGTGTGTGTGTGTGCGTGCGTGCGTGCGTGCGTGCGTGCGTGCGTGTCTGTGTGTGCGTGTCTGTGCGTGCGTGCGTGCGTGCGTGTCTGTGCGTGCGTGCGTGCGTGTGTGTGTGTGTGTGTGTGTGTGTGTGTGCGTGCGTGCGTGTGTGTGTGTGTGTGCGTGTCTGTGCGTGTGTGTGTGTGTGTGTGTGTGTGTGTGTGTGTGTACGTGTGTGTGTGCGTGCGTGTGTGTCCGATCACCAACTCACCAAGAGGACAGCTTCTACCAGCCAGTGTCATTCACTGCTTCGCATCTCCTGATCAGGCTCCTACAGCATAAACACACATACTGTACATACACATAAATATACAGTGTATATATATATATATATATAAATATACAGTGTGAAGCTCTGGTGAGCTCCATGCCCAAGAGGGTGAAAGCAGTGCTGGAAAATAAAGGTAGCCACACAAAATATTGACACTTTGGGCCCAATTCAGACATTTTCACTTACGGGTGTACTCACTTTTGTTGGCACATTAATGGCTGTGTTTTATTATATAGTTATTTTCAGGGGACAGTAAATTTACACTGTTAAACAAGCTGGACACTGACTACTTTCCATTGTACCAAAGTGTCATTTCTTCAGTGCTGTCCCATGAAAAGATATAATTAAATATTTGCAGAAATGTGAGGGATGTACTCACTTTTGTGAGATACTGTATATGCATGCGTTAATGGAGGGATGTCAGATCCTCCAGTTCCACCGCCGCCCCCGGCTGATGAACCCCCGGCAGAGGGAAGGCATGGCCTTTGTCCTTATGGCGCATTATGGTAACTCTCTGATAACAGCAGAACAGCTATTCCTGTCCTGTGTATTGCAGTATACTGTTGTTCTCCCAACTTTTGGGAAGCTTAATTCTCTGTGATCTGCAGCTGGCGTCATCAATAACGTGCTACCACAGTAACACTGAGCAGTTCGACCTCTTGCTTCGTGAACCGTTCACTGAGCTTGCTGTTGGTTTTACGTCATTTAGGCTAACAAACAGAAGCAGACAGACAGCAAATCAAAGGATTACCCATTGTTGTCATTACATAGGTTTACACATACACATAGCAGCACGTAGCACACACACACCTGTTCTGATCGGTCCACACATCCAGACCCAGTCCTGGTATCAGGGGTGCCTGCTATAGAAGATCCTCTATAGATGTCTTTTCACTACAGGAATAAATGAGCAGCAGATGAACTAGCTGAATAGATCTATGCTAATAGGTTTATATAAAGTGATTGTGATGAATGACCTTTTCAGGTAATTCTGATGATTTAAATGATATAGTACAAACTAGTCTAATGATGCATGTTTAGCAAAAGCATCAAGTTGTTTGGCCAAATGCATGGCAGCTAATAAGGTATATTACACACAGGTCTGAGATATGTGTGGTCATATCTTATCACACGGTTTAATGCTGGAGGACTCGTAGCCATGCCACTTTGAAAAGGGCCGTCGCTCATTCAGGTCGCTACACAGGTCAGTTATTTGACAACCAAAACAAAGCTCAATATTTTTCTGATTTTAAATGTCTGTGTGTTCCACCCAAACTCTGGGGATACCTGTCCAGAGTTTTTAGAAAAACACTGAGCTCCTGTTTTCCAGGGATTTGACTGAGGGGTCCGTGTGTTTCTTAGTGAGGTGGCTACCTGGTCCTCAGCCTTAATATTAACAGATTAAACTGCTGGTTTGGTAGATGATAGTCAAGTAATAAGGGAATGCTAATAGATATGCTATAAGTACAGCATCTGCCTGTGAAAAGACTATCAGCTTTGTTGTGTTAAGAACTGTAGTGTTGTAATGTGTTGTTGGTTGTTCACCAGCGAGGGAGCTCAGTTCTGTTTCAAATGAAGCTTCACACGTCTTCACACTTCAGACGGTGGTTACCAAGCAACAAATTTTATTTTCTGTTATGATGAGTATTTCTCCTTTTATTTGCACAGTTTTAGTACCTCATCACAGCCTCTAAATTTATTAATTTGCATATTTTGTTGGTAAATAGGATGTTAAACTCTTGATTTTGAAGCTGTCCCTCCATGGACTGACATGAAACAGGACTGTCCCAGCTGGTCTACTCTGCATGTTGTTGTGAATTGTCCCTGTCAGTGATGTCTCGTCCCCCACTCCCATCCCCCCCATGGCTCAGGGTCCCATCTCACCGGGTCTAATCTTGCAGGGTAACTTGTCATTTTCTCAGCAGCCACAGACTTGACGGTGGGCAAAATCTACGCCGCCATGATGATCATGGAGTACTACCGGCAGAGCAAGACGAAAAAGCTGCAGGCCCTACGAGAGGAACAGGTAGACTCCATCCCAGAGAAACGCAACGAGACACTGTTCTCCTTTCTCCCTGCCGCCTCCTCCTCCTGGCCCTCCGTTGTTTGTTTGTTTGTTTGTTTTTTGATACCGCTCCCACAAAAACCTCGGACTGCCTTTCTTCTGCCAAATATGGATTTAAAAGCATAAGGACCATGTCTTATACGTTTAAATCCTATTTCAGCTCCCAGCTGCAGTCCCAAAGAAACGCCCTCTTCTTCTGGTTTTCTTTTCATCACGTGTTTACCCAAACCTTACCTCCCTCTCAGCCTGTGCTCTTCCCTTTTTAGCATGAAAATCTCTGTCCGTTTTCTGGTGGCAGCCGTACTTCTTTCACCATGCCTGCTAACAGCGTATCTAGCTGTCATCTAGTTAGTTAGCAACCTTTCCCTTCTCGCGCTGCTTTCCCTTTTCTTTAACACCGTAGGCCATTTGCATGTGGTGAGGAGGAATTGGAGTTACAAAGGTTTACCAATTTATAAATGTGTTTTTTGTGGTTGGTAATGTTTTGAGCAATGATGATGGGATGATGATGATGATATACCACATGGCCTTACCTTTGTTCCCTGTCAGTGCTCTACCCCTCTTGTCGATGAATGCCTTTGAGATGCACTCGCTCCCGCTGTTTCTGTACTTTGAATCCACACTGTGGGAAACATCTCTCCACTCATGTGACACTTCGTGTTCGCTCCGACGAGTCATCCAGTTGTTTCAAAACTTGATCATCAATACCACAAAGTCCAAATTGCAAATTTGAAATGGCTCCGTGCTCGTCTATACTGACTGAGACGTGTTTCTCAAAATGGGATTACCACTTTGCAGAATGACGGAGTGCATCAGTGGCTGGAGAGTATGTTAGTCTCTTTTTCTTTTGAACAGTACAAATGCAGTATGTGATGGTACGTTCCTGAATGCAGCCATCCCATTGGACTGAATGAACAGGTCCACACAGGCTCTCTCAACATCAGCCTTACACAAGGACTCTAACCAGTCTGTGTGTCTGTCAGTCTGTCCCGCCATCACTTCATTCTCCCTCTCTCCTCTCGCTGTCCTTGTTTTTATAGTCAACCATTTTAAAGGAAGAATCCACCCAAACACATCATGACACTGTTATAAAGGTTTTGCTTCATGATTATCATGTAGACATATTTACAGCACAGCTGCATCTGTGCTTAATGGCAGAATACATCTAAAACATCAGAATGGTGTCGTACAGTCATATTAGATGGCTGTGTAGTATTTATGTGTCCACATGCCCCCTTTGGTAATGAATGGAGGAAAGTTTCCCACCAGTTCATAAACGTGTGACAACACTGCTGTTACAGATTACACCGGACGTTTTACAAGAAAAGATGACGCTCAATAATATGTAGAGTGCTTATTTTGATCGTTAAGGTTGGGTGGCGGAGTGTCCGGCCTCTCTCCAGTCAAGCTGCAAACCCCCACACAGCTTCATACCAAAAGTTTACAGATTGCTTCATTAATGTTACGGTTCTCCAGTAGCATTGGGCAATAGGCGCTTTTGATTTTTGTGTTCACACTAAATCCTCCGCCATCATCTTGTCTGTCAACTCTCTCTCCTCCACTGAAGTCTGACTCCTGGAGGTGCATTCACTTTCAGTTTATAGTGTCCGTTGTCTGACCATGTATAGATAACATGCTGCTGATATACAAAACACACTTTATTGTATTATTATATATTAGATTTCTATTTTAAAAAGTAAAACAACAGTGGGGGGGCATTAACACTGCATAACACCAACTACCACCACAAGCCCACCGTTGATTTGAAGCAGGGATGAAACAATAATGGTAGCTAATATACCATACATATATACTGATGAAACATCCTAAATGTTATCCAATAATTTATTAATTATTACTATGACGTCATCACTGCAATAACTGTTGCAGCAGCATCATTGGAGAAACAACCTTTTGCTGCAAACACTGAAGGGAATGCAAAAGAATTGTTGTCCTCATCCAAACGATATTTATGGGCTTCAGATAAGGTGTATGGCAGCCAAAGTATTACGCTGCACAGCAGCTGCTTTCTTGCAAGACCATGTGAGAATCACAGGATCACATATCACCAGAAAAACCATCTTGTCAGGCTTCAAAATGAGGAGCTGCTATGGACCTGGTTTAAGTGTGCACACATGGTGGCTCCTGCAGATGTGCAGTGCAGATGCTGCAGTAGCATCAGTTAGTGCCTGCACTTTTCCAGACAGTTTCCGATGACGGCTTCTTCGATGGTTCTGTGGAACAAACCATCTGGCCGATCAGGTTAGCTAAAGGCTGTAAATATATACAAGATATAAGATATATATAAGATGACGATCATGTTTGTTTTAGCCACTGAAATAGTAGTATGGGACCTCTCAAACTGAAAGCAAATTAAAGAAAAGGACATAAGGACAAACACTTTCAGACTGGCCCACACTAAAAAAAAAAATGTCTAATCTTAACAGATTTTTAAAACATGAGAGAGCCCACAAATAATGACATTATGTTTAATATAACAGTTTTGTTCCTGTGGTGTGTGGAGAGCAGCACACAACATCACACACTAACAGATTCATTCATGAACAACAGGAGTCCAAACTAAAAAAAAAAAAAAGGAAATCTCGTAAATCTCTCACAATCAATCGTGACTTTAGTGTGAACAAACATGGCGGACGACAGGCAGGAAGAATTAGTGACGTTAGTTTTTACTTTGTGCTGAAAGTGGACAAAGGATGGATGAAGTCAAGGAGATACGTTAAATAAACACTTGTGTTGTTGCCACAAATCAACAAATTGATCTCTGGAGCGACTGTGGCTCAGAGGGTACAGCAGGTCGTCCACCATTTAGAAGGTCGGTGGTTCGATCCCCGGCCGCTCCGTTCACGTGTCGATGTTTCCTTGAGAAGGCGTTGCCATCAGTGTGAGAATGAGATGAATGAGTATTCAGATCAGATCCTGGTGGGCGTAGCTGGCGCCTCAGCAGCCTCTGATATCAGTGTATGGATGGGAGTGAATGGGTGAATGTGACGTGTTGTGTAAAGAGCTCTGAGTGGTCAGAGGACTAGAAAAGCTCTGTGTAAATGCAAGTCCATTTACCATTGCTCCTCCATCTTACCTCATGCTTTCCGCTTAGCTTTAGCTCATACGTTAGCCGCGGCTGCCGTGATGGCGGTGGTTTCCCATGTGATGTTGTCGTCGGCTGTCCTTAAGGTTCCCCACACACAACAGGAAGTCAGATCATAAAAACACCGAACGTTTATGATTTGAAATCAGTGCGGCAGCTAGGATGTAGAAAACACTCTAAACATACGTCACACCACAGAAGCATCTGGAAAGATCATCTCTAGATCCATCAATAGATCAGGGCTTTGCTGATGATCCTCGGGAGGAATCTTGTGGACCCGACATTAGACAGAGATATAAGAGTGTGAATGAAGCAGGGGTGGATTGTTTCTTTAATTCCTCATCTGTTGTCCTCGTCCCTCTCCTGTGTTTTCTTGGTGTCTCGTCATGTCTCAGCGGTCCTCTCCAGTGTTTGTTGAGCTCTTATTGGGTCTCAGATGTTTGTTGTCACTCACCTGTTTCTTCACTCTGTTTTCTCTCATTCCTGTCCTCCATGTCGTCTCTGTCCTTCTGATGCTCTCCCTTTATCCTTCCAGGAAGAGATGAGACCTTGACTTATCAAGCTCTCCCGATTTGGCCAATCCGGGTCAATTGTCACCAAGTTGCTCTAACCAAGACCCATTCTCTCCAGTGTGTGTGTTCATGTCTGTCTGTCTGTCTGTCGTGGTGGTTGGGAGGATGTTGAGTGGAGGTTCCTGTGGCCAGTGGCTCCGTATGTAATCAGTCGAATCTGGGACCGCTCGTTGATACATATGCCACTGCTGCTCCATCAAAGTCGGTGTCTGTGTTCGCTGTTTATGTTTTCGGCGTAATCCATCTGAATATTTGTGCCGTGAATTTTCCCAGTAGAGCTAGCCAGCACCAAACCAGTCTGTCCAGAGAAGAGCGTGAGCCATTTACCTCTGTGACACAGGAAATGACCTCTGGACAGGATCAGAAAAAAACAGCCTTTTTACAGCTGTGTGTCTCTGATCATTTCTATCTCATGTTAAAGGGAGGAAATAGGAGGCTTTCAGTTGATATGATATACCCTCCGGCAGCCATGTTGGATGACTACAGCTCTTTTACCTGGTAAAATAAAGGTTAAATAAATTAATCAAGGTCTTTATACGGTGGGGGCGTGACAAATAAACAACACAAAATAGGAACTACTCATCTGCAGATATTTTATATCGAGGGTTTTTATTGCAAAAGGTAAGAGGGGATCTGGTCTGGTCTGCCTTTGTCAAGGTTGAAATAGATCCAATCTGCTGTGTGGGTTTGGATTACGGCGCCTCGGTGGTGTTGTTTCATCAGTATAGGTGAACCGGTTCTGTACAACGTGACTGATTCCTGTATTTGCAGTATGAAAGCCAAGAAAAATTGTTTAAAATGTTCCCAAAAACTGTATGTTACAGAATGTAATATGAAAGTACTCATGACAAAAACAACACTTAAAAAAATTAGGGATGTTAATCGATTAAAATATTCAATCATGATTAATCGCAAATTAATCAAATTTTTTATCTGTTCAGAATGGACCTTAAAGGGAGATCAGTCCAGTGTTTAATCCTCTTATCAACGTGTTAGTGGACGAATATTCTATTATATATTTATTATTGTAAATCAATACCAACACTAATCAATGGCAGATATTGTCCAGAAACCCTCCCAGGTTCTGACTTTAGCATCAACAATCTGCTCCAATCAGAACATGACAAACTGCAGCCCAACAGGCAACAACAGCTGTCAGTGTGTCAGAGTGCTGACTTGACTAGGACTTGATCCAGACTGACTGGGACTATCAGAAAGTGGGCATGTCTGTAAAGGGGAGACTGGTGGGGACCCAGAGAACCCATTTACATCCACACATCTGGAGGTCAGAGGTCAACGGACCCCTCTGAACATCGACAGGACAGCACATTTAGCATGTTTGTTTGTTCTGAGTGTAATTAACCTCCTTCCCGACAACATGGTACCAATGGATTCCTGACAGCCAGGGTGGAGATCTAATTTCTCCACCTAGTCCTGGGTCTTCTCCGGGGCCTCCTCCCAGCTGGTCCTACCTGGAACACCTCCCTAGGGAGGTCTGATCCAGTTCTTGGGTCATAACCCAGCCCTCATGACCATAGGTGAGAGTAGGAACAAAGACTGACCGGTAGATCCAGAGCTTTGCCTTCCAGCTCAGCTCTCTCTTCGTCACAGCAGTGCAGTAAAGTGACCGTAACACCGCCTCGCTGCTCCGATTCTCCGGCCAGTCTCACGCTCCATCGTCCCCTCACTAGTGAACCAGACCCAGAGGTACTTCAAGTATCAGCTAACAAAGATAGTTCAATGTCACAAGAACCCACATTTGGAAATCCATCCGATCCATATCAGACCACGTACTAACAACAGGCCTGTGCAGATATCTGTAACTCCGTAACAACAGGCACATTCATTAGATTTAGATTTAGGAAGCAACTGCAAAGCCTCTATCACCTCCTTCACCAGCCAAATAACAAATGTTTTTAAAGACGCTTGACTGGTTAAACTATCTTTGATTTAGATTATTTTTTGATGTACATAATAGTCAGACGAGCTTCCTGTCCAGCAGGTCAGCCCGATGTGTCAGAAAAGGTTTGGACATGTGTCTGTTTCTGAACCGGCCTCGATCCATCTGCATTCATTTAGCATTCAGCCGTCAGCTTCCAGGCTGTGGAGGGACATGACAAAGGCTGTAGTAGTCATGAACTGTCGCCTTTAAGCCACTCCCGAGAGGACTCCATTACCCAGGATCCCCTAGGAGGAAAGCTGCCTGACCTCTGACCTGATGGACTAGTTCAGGTTCAGATGTCCACTTCCCACAAAATGGCATATTACTCAAAAGGTCTTGGCAGATGGAGGATCACACTGATGTCAAACTATTATTTTTGAGTAAAATGTCTTTCTTGATGATTTGTTTCATGAGTTTTGTAACCTGAATCTGTGATTTAAGAGAAATCTTAACTGAAATGCCTAAGGTAGAAGTTCCCCTCTGACACAGATCTGGGATCAGCTTTCCGACCCTGAACATCAACTCAACCCGATATATGAGTCATAAACTCTTTAACATCAGCAGTGTGAAACGCCAGTTCAGCGTGGTTAGCAGATCCCAGATCAGTAGTCTTGCAGGGAGCTTTACCTTGGATACCCACAGCCATGCGTTTGCCGATGGCGCCCCCGTGTGGGTGCATGCTGCGAGTGCATCCTGTGTTTGTGTCCTGTGTCTGCCCCTGAGTGTGCCTGATGCCAGCCTGTAGGCCATGTCGTGTATCTCACACAGAACCGAACGCCATTAATGTTTCAGCGCATGGAGCCGCCCTCTGAGGGAGGGGGCAACGACGGCCCGGGGGGTCCAGGCCTCAACGGCCTCCCCAGCACCCAGCCAGACAACCTCAACAGCATGTGAGTGGACTGGGCAGGGAGGGGGACCTGCACCAGGACACATAAATACACATTTCACATACATATTTCCCATAATTATCTATGCGTGTGTAATGGGTCCACTATCAGGCTGATACTGACTCTAATAGCTGGATCGGGTATCGGTGATAATGGTAATAATAAGTCTGTTTATATACTATATATATATTATATACTGGAATTTTAATTCCTGTTGAAGTTTTGACTGATGTGTTGCTGCATTAAAAAGTTTATAGTTGAATTGTAATGCTTATTCATTTTTAAGATTTTTTTACCAAATTGGTGGTGTACGATTTATTGATTTAATAATAAATAATGTACACATACTAGAATGATCCGGTCACTTCCACATGGTGAGGCACACAGCTGGTATCGGATCGATATTCAGTATCGGCCGATACCCAAAGTAAAGACGAGTCGGTGTGATGACGGTTAATCGTCTCATGTAGCTGGTCTCTTTTAAGACGTGTTGGGGTATTTCTTGATGTATTTTATGTTGTAGCTTAAAAGGTTAAAGTCTCCTCAGCTTGTCTCATTTCAGCCCATCTAACTAAAATCCCGTTGGCCTCCAGACGAGAGAACAGGAAGTGCTAAAATGCTGACTCATCTCTGGGTTTCGTCCTGTTTATTGTTAGATGACCTCTAGTGCTCGTAGTAAATTATGACAGGAGCAAAGGAGGAAGTCATTTGACGAAGTATAAAGAATGACAAAGTCTGCGTAGGGAGGACGTCGGGGTGAATGGATGGGTCCAACAAACACAGGACTTTGAGCCAGGAGACTGCTGTTCATGTCCCATGTGAAACCTAAAGTCAGCGTAGACTAACTTTAACTTCCATACATAACTTATGTCATATACTTAACGTAGCTTCACTTACATACATAACTTAAGTAACAGGCATACTTATTTAACTTAAACCAAGATCATTTTCCAAACCCGAACCAAACGGTGACCGTTTCCCAACATTAACCACGTGTTTGAAACAGCAGCCGTTACGTTCAGGTATGAGGTCGCGTTGATGTCCTGCTACCAGTAGGGGCGCATGGTTGTACTTAGGATTATATTATTACTACTATTATGTACTAAAAAATGGAAATATCATCTCAGGCATCACTCGAATATTCACAAATATGTTTTCATCTTTAATAACCACTAGAGATTCCTTTGCAGAGAGATTTATCTTTCCGCAATGCTCCAGATTTTTGAGTGACAACTAGTTGACGGTTATTTTCTTTAGTTTCCTGATATTTAATCCTGTGACTTGTGTTTGTGTGTTTGTGGGTGCCAGACCTCCCGAGGGTGGCATGACTGAGAGCCAATCATGGGTGACAGCCAAAGCCCAGGAAATGTTCCAGAAGACGGGCAACTGGAGCCCCGACAGACCCTACCCCGACGGTCTCCACGACAACCGTCACAACCCGCAGGTATGACGGGCACAGACGCGTCATGTCGTCACCATGGTAACACTAACACCAGGTCAAGCCCAAGCGGTTCCCCGCTCACACCGACAGTTTGTCCCCAGCCACGCCGGCTTTGGTCTAGTCTGGTAACAGCAGCTGAGTGAAATCAATAATCAATAAGGATACGTGGAGGGGAGCAATCCTCAGGGATCCTGCTGATGTAATGCAGATATTGAAATCATCTCTAAAACGTCATGCAGTCACAAAACATGATATAGTTAATTTATATAATAGTAAGACAATCTGAAACTGGAGGTGCAAAAGTAATCTTATTTTTATCAATATTACTTCACATTCTTATTGATCTTACTGACTCAACTAAAGCTGCTCATACGCTGTGCGATTTCAGTTTCTGGCCTGAATTTTGAGTTGTACAACTCATCTTAGAGTCAGATCAAATTTCAGCCTCAACAACGGATAAATGTCTGACATGTCAGAAGTTTTGGTCGTCCATCTACAGACTCTCAGCTGAAGCAGAGCTACGAGCCGAGTCCCCGTCAGAGCCTTTATTCTCCTCTTTCTACAGTAATCACAGCGCAGCTACCAAGATAACAATGTAGGCTACAATAGATATAGCTGGTAAAACGTAGCCAGCTTACCTCCAGTTCTCTCTGCAACATGGACGAGTCATACTGTCCTCGTCTTCATCAGAGTCCATATAACGTTACGCCGCTGCCTCTCTTTAGAGGTTTCAGCCGACAGGATGGCTCAGATGATGACGGCAGCACGTTTCTGTCTTGTTAGCATTGTGACCCGTTCAGACCTCTGCTAGCAAACTAACTTTAGTTAGTTAACCTTCAGTTAGCGGTTAGCCACCCTGTGCAACGGCAGCAACAGGAAGTTTGGGGATACGGCGGGGCGTCGGGTCAGTCCGCCAGGATCAGACCCCGGTGCTGGGGTTAGCACTGGCTGAATGCGAGCTGCTACAGCTGACCGCTAACCGTACAAGTAGTCCCTCTTTACATTTTGTTGATAATGTTCATATTTAAAATTGTTTAAACCAAAGTTCTGTTCAGATTTCACACATTACACCTTTAAATGCAGGTGACTGAGTGGAAATTAAAAACACTGTTTGGTTTTTTTTTGGTGTTTTATTTCAAATGATCTTTCCTGACTCGTATCCGACCTGGATGGATGAGCATTATGTGTTTCCAGTTGAAGTCTTTCATGATAAAATCTTGAGGAACTGACAGACCTTCGTCTCATTTGCTGTCTCTGATATGAAGAGCTCCACCTTAAAGGCCTGTTTGATGCCCTTTAGTCCTAAATCAACTGTGTCATCTCTGACACTGAGCTCTCAACAGCCTCCAGTGAATTAGATCAGAGTTGACTGCAGTGTCTCTCTGTCCTCTGTCCTTTTTTCTTTTTCTTCATCTTCCTGCTCAAAGTCTATCTCTCCTGTATTCTCCCAGTCCTACCATCCTCCTACTCCCTGATTTTTCCCGTTCACCATTCAGCCTCCTCTCGAGTCGATGGCTCGGAGTTGGGAGTTGTGTTCTGTGGTGAACACCTTCTCCTCACTGCTCCTTTTCCTTCACTTGTCTGTTGGGCCGTCCCTCCTCCCCAGCCCCTCATCTCTCCTCCGTCCCATGACTAATGTACATGTTTGGAAAGAAAAAGGCTGAAATTTGATAACTGAAACTGCCCCAGTTTTAGATTCTTGGTTTGGCAGATTTATGCCAGAAAAGTCCCAGTGTTCCCAAAGAAGCTTTTCCCCAAAGGTGAGGTTATTATGACCCACAATCTGATTGGTGTTTCCTGGTTTTGAAGATTATAATCTGACCTAATGTAATCAGTAGCATCCCACTGCAGAGCTCCAGGCTTGGGCACCTCCCCCCCAGCAGACAGTGGTCACACACACCCCCAGCAGACAGTGGTCACACACACCCCCAGCAGACAGTGGTCACACACCAGCAGACAGTGGTCACACACACCCCCAGCAGACAGTGGTCACACACACCCCCAGCAGACAGTGGTCACACACACCCCCAGCAGACAGTGGCCACACCCCCAGCAGACAGTGGCCACACCCCCAACAGACAGTGGTCACACACACCCCCAGCAGACAGTGGCCACACCCCCAACAGACAGTGGCCACACACACCCCCAACAGACAGTGGTCACACACACCCCCAGCAGACAGTGGTCACACACACCCCCAGCAGACAGTGGTCACACACACCCCCAGCAGACAGTGGCCACACCCCCAGCAGACAGTGGCCACACACACCCCCAGCAGACAGTGGTCACACACACCCCCAGCAGACAGTGGCCACACCCCCAGCAGAAGTGACCACGCCCCCAACAGACAGTGGTCACACACACCCCCAGCAGACAGTGGCCACACCCCCCAGCAGACAGTGGCCACACACACCCCCAGCAGACAGTGACCACACCCCCAGCAGACAGTGGTCACCCCCCACAACAGTGGCCACCCCCCCAGCAGACAGTGACCACGCCCCCCAGCAGACAGTGGCCACGCCCCCCCAGCAGACAGTGGCCACGCCCCCCACCCAGCAGACAGTGGTCACGCCCCCCCAGCAGACAGTGGTCACGCCCCCTCTCGTTGTGTTTTACAGACGGTAGAGATGAGGGAGATGGGGCGGGACGGGTACTCCGACACTGAGCCCTATCACCCAATGGATGGGCATGGGCGGACCCTCTCCATGCCCCGCCTCTCGGCAGACAACCAAGTGAGCACCTTCATTCCACCACCGTCACCACCTCCATCATCATTATCATCATCTGTCTCCATTACTATGACAGTTAGCAGTGAGGACAGTTGAAGTGAATAAAAAAGTCCCTCCTTGCATCCTAAACAGAGAAATGAGCCAAATCTTTTTATTTTTAATACCAAACAAATATATACAGATATGTTTTAAAAGACATATCTACTGATGTGGTTTGGCTTGACTATTCATGACTGTCTTTTCACGGGTTTCATTTTTCTAGCATCTTTTTATATATTATTTTTTTAAATACTTGCTGTAGTTCCTTGCATGGGAAATATGGTTCACTTCCTACAAACTGTCGGACAGGATGCAAAGAAGCAGCGAGACTTTTATAAATTCACCTCTGTCTGTCTGGTCTCCCTGTTTGTCCTCCTCCTTCCTCCCTTCCTGCCATCCTCCACCTCCTCCTCCTCCTCCATCACTCTACCCTGCACTCATCCAGCAGCCGACCCACTGTAGACCCACTCTGAGCAATACAAAGACGTATCATTGGAGCGGGAAGCAGAAGGGTCGGAGGGCTGGATAAGTGTTCTAGATATGTATACTATTATATATCTAGAAGACTCACATCTATAGAATACCTTATAACCTTATCCTGTCCTCCATCCATCTCCATTTAAATCCTTGGTGTGTCTGTCCTGTGTAAACTGTGGCCAGAGTTAGTATCTCTCTTCAGAAATGAAAACGAGAAAATACAAAAGACTCATAAAGTGTGACACATTAAAATCATTTAAATACAACCGCTTAAACTCCAGGTTGCCAGTTCATTGTATTCATAAATCATTTTATGGTGCACTGATCTCACCTCTCACCGGACTTCATCAAAATGACTGGCTGACTTCTCGGATGTGTCAGAGATAGAGGGGAAATAGGGGATAGAGTTAAAGGAAAACTTCACCCCAAAATGACATTTGTGTATCAGTTAATCTCCCTGTCTTCCCTTGAGTTCTTGAAGAAAACTGTTTTTCTCTCATGCCTCCACGATGAGCGGAGAATCAAAAAACAGAGAAGGCTTGACTGATTGAAGTACACGGTGGTCGTCACAGCAAAACGATATCAGAACATGTGTATCGAAACTCTCCAAGTCTCAGTTATCCAGTTATATGCTCACTACTTCACAAACACGGACGGGTAGTGCACCTGTGCAAGCAGCCACTATGGCTGTTACCTGGTCATTAAATGGACAGTATCGGTGATTATGCTTTGGGTCTGCTACACCCACTAGTGGGTTGTATCACCAAGTCACAAGGCTGATCCCTGAACGAAGGAATAAAAGACGACAACAGCAGCAGTAGTAATTATGACAGGAGCAAAAGAGGAAATCAGGCACTGTGGTGCAGACACCAGTTTCACTTTCACCCTGTGTACGTAATTATACCGCCCCGAACATAGTCGGAGGTAAGCAGCACTCTGCTTCTCCGTCCGTCTGTCCATCTGTCTGTCTGTCGGCTGCCATTTCTGGAACGCCACTATTTAACACAACAACTTCACATTTAGCGCGACGGTTGACCGTGTGGTCTGGTTTTTCCTTTTGAGGGTTAGAAGTCCAGGGTGCCCAACATTTTTTAACATTTTTTAGTTATTTTTATTATTATTATTTTTTTCAACTTCAGTTTGATTTCTGGGGTCAAAATGTTGCGGCTTCATAATGTGGTGTAGTTGTGCCTTTCTGAGGTTAGAAATCCACAGTGGAGCTATAACAAAAAATTTGATTTTCTCTCAAAAAACTGATTATTTTCAACTTCTGTTCTGTTCCGGAGTAGAACCGAAAATATTAAACTATTATGGTTGAAAATTAACAAAGTGGTTTTGTTACTTAACATAAAGAAGGTTGTAGTTTTGTTGGCTAAACCTAAACGCTGTTTTGTTTGTATTCAAAACGTAACGTTTCCTGCAGTTTTACAACATGTTTCTTTTAAGGTTCACCTTCACTTTTACAGCGTAGTAGGTGTAGTAGGCCCCTAATGACCCACATCTATGAGGCTTATTGCAAGTTATAACGCACAGTTAATGAGCTGATGACAGTCAAATGAGGTGCAGCCAGCATGAGACTGATTATGTGAAAGTGTGTGAAATAGTAGTTTTCCAGAGGATTTATGTGTTTGGGAAGTAGTGACCATACGCCTGGATAACTAAATGCTGCACTAGTTGTGAGTTTATAAACCGCTGATCTGACATAGTTTTGCTGTTGTTAAACGTGACCACCATTTACTCCGATTCCTCCAGACTTCTGTGTTTCTAGAAGGGAACCCACGAGTTGAGGAAGCTGAATAGTGACGTTTGGGGTTGGTCGTTGGGCAGCAAGTCACTTTCTCCATTCACCATGGAGGCATGAGAGAAAAACAGTTTACTCCCAGAATTCAAAGTAATTCAGTAACACACAAATAAATAGATAAAAAGATTTGTGTTTCGTTTTGTGGCTGAAGTGTTTAGCTGAGATCAGGCAGAGACAGATATATGCAAACCAAAATGTAAATTCATGATTACTTGCACAGTGACTTTCTCACAAGTTTATCCAGCAGGTTTAGTGGACAACCAATAATAACTTGACAGGAAATGTCCCTGTCTGGTTACTCGGGTTAAATCTACGTTACAGTTCTGAACTTATTCATCCAAACAGAAAAGATGGTGGATGATACAGATACATAATAAAGGTTCATCTTATCTCATCTTATCTTACATGACTGGTCCACTTTCACAAACCTGCTCAGAGTTTACAAATCAGCCGCACATTGTGCTTGATCTATATATTCGTCAGTAATTCATTTTCACGCTAACGAATTGTATATTTCTGATGGGTTTACCACAAAGCCTCTGGCTGCAGTTACATTCATCCCATGACTCCGACATGTCACTGCATCCAGTCATGTTGCTCTCACTTTGGTATGTTGGTCACTCCATGCAGTGTTTCTGTATGAACATGTAAACGGAGGTGTAACTTCTGCTCACGCTGAGTGTTTTAAGTTCCTAATCTAGACGGTGGGCTGATCAGGGAGGAGACTTTCTAAAACTTTACTGTTGTTAGTGTGGATGGATAATAATGTGCAACCAGCTATTAAATATTATGAGGTTACTGGGCTTATATAGGCTAGTCTGAGCTTGTTCATTTACTGTTCTGTCCTCTAAACTACACTTTTAAAT
>CAMQGK010000115.1:1215000-1225000 GCA_947000775.1 Pterois miles | reverse complement strand
TTGCTCCGATTCTCCGGCCAATCTCACGCTCCATCGTCTCCTCACTTATAACAACACCCCTAGGTACCTGAAAAATATAAGTAAATATAAAATAGTAATGCAAATGTAAATTTGTGAATTTGTAATTTATTGAAGACATATGGAAAGACTAAGCGTAAACAGGATGTAGTATGTGTTGTATATGCATGAGGTGTAAATAGGAATGTAGTATGTATAGAAACTTAGGACAGCTTAAAGTTATTATCCCCATATTTATGCTCTGCATTCTTTCATCAGTGGCCGTTCACTTTATTTGTATCCTGTAATTGCGAAGAGCAAAATATTCAGTCAGACATTTGGTCTTCGTTTTAAGAGACTGGTAAGGGCTACTGTCACACTTCAAGGGGAGGTAGGCTTTTCAAATGCAGTTTTGAGATATGATAGATAGACTGCGTTTATATAGGGGGGATATAATATTTATGTATTTTCTAGACTCACCTATTTACACACATTCATACACAGGCTGTTAACATGGTGTTACCTGTTCATTAGTGATGAACATTCGCTCTCAGGCTCCGTCGGTGAGCAGTTCAGGGTTCAGTATCTTGCCGGTGGACACTGACACACACTGACATGATAGACATGTAGCTGATGACAGCACCTCATATTATCAATGATATCAGTGTCTAATGCCTGTGTAGTGAAAATATGCACCAAATCAACACACCAAATACTGACGGGAGTAAATGAGCTGTCTTTCAAACTGTGGATGGTACCTTGTCACAGTTATTGCAGGGGACAAATGTTGATATTTCATATTCCCTTGGATCAAATATTTTCATAACGCTTCTTAT
Source organism: Pterois miles (assembly GCA_947000775.1). Classification (NCBI taxonomy): domain Eukaryota; kingdom Metazoa; phylum Chordata; class Actinopteri; order Perciformes; family Scorpaenidae; genus Pterois; species Pterois miles. The sequence goes on along the minus strand of CAMQGK010000115.1, from coordinate 1,224,167 downwards.
GGTTTGCATAGTCTGTTTTGCCTCTGAAGTCAGTTTTAATTTTCTGCAGCTGAACAGAAACTCCATCTGAGTTGTGTTGTAGCAGCGAACCCCACCCACCTGGTGCTCCGAGCGCTTCAGATCAACCGTGGCCTCATTGTCACCATTCAGATCTACTTTGATCACCTCTCCCGTTTTCTGTCTGTCCTGTCGGCTGTCCTCTGAGCTCTCTCTCTCTCCTGCGTCTCCTCATGTTGAGGTCGCTCTGCTCTCTGTTGTCTGTGTTCTGGGAGCAGTTTCCCAGGAGTGTGTTATATATGTGTTTTAGTCTGTTGCATCGCTGCAGGTCGGGTCAACAGTGTATGACCACAGCATGGACTGGCCTGATGTGTGACTGTTGGCCTGTAAGGTGGATTGGCAGCCTGCCGGCATGTGATTAATCGTGCATGTCGTGGCACAGCCGAGTTTCGCTGTGGATGTGATGGAGAGGAAGTGGCACTGTTGACAGATAATTTCTTTAAATATCACAACGGAAATATCCATTATAAATTAACAGGAAACTGATTACCTGACTTTAAAAAGTTAGTTAAAAGCTCTAAGTGGAGAGGGAGGAGGAGAGAGGAAGAGGAGAGGTAGAGGAGAGGAGGAGGAGAGGAAGAGGAGAGGAAGAGGAGAGGAAGAGGAGAGGAGAGGAGAGGTAGAGGGGAGGAGAGGAGAGGTAGAGGGGAGGAGAGGAGAGGTAGAGGGGAGAGGAGAGGAGGAGGAGGGAGGAGGAGAGGTAAAGCTCCTCCTCTGACAGTCAGTCAGACCCTTTCTAACGTTCCTCTGATATCTGGAGGGAGATCAGTCCTCTGGTTAGTTGATGGAGTAAATCTTGAGGATCAATGTCTGATATCTGGAGGGAGATCAGTCCTCTGGTTAGTTGATGGAGTAAATGTTGAGGATCAATGTCTGATATCTGGAGGGAGATCAGTCCTCTGGTTAGTTGATGGAGTAAATGTTGAGGATCAATATCTGATATCTGGAGGGAGATCAGTCCTCTGGTTAGTTGATGGAGTAAATGTTGAGGATCAATATCTGATATCTGGAGGGAGATCAGTCCTCTGGTTAGTTGATGGAGTAAATGTTGAGGATCAATATCTGATATCTGGAGGGAGATCAGTCCTCTGGTTAGTTGATGGAGTAAATGTTGAGGATCAATGTCTGATATCTGGAGGGAGATCAGTCCTCTGGTTAGTTGATGGAGTAAATGTTGAGGATCAATGTCTGATATCTGGAGGGAGATCAGTCCTCTGGTTAGTTGATGGAGTAAATGTTGAGGATCAATGTCTGATATCTGGAGGGAGATCAGTCCTCTGGTTAGTTGATGGAGTAAATGTTGAGGATCAATGTCTGATATCTGCGTCTCCCCTCGTTGATGATCCTGATCGTCTCACTTCACTCTGAGCTGCTAGAATAAATAGTTTAAACCTGCAGCGTCTGATAAAGTGAACTAACAGAACAGAAAGTACTAAATCAGCTCTGTTCTTAGATAATATTACAGTAATGGTTCCAGTTAGAGCTGGTTTAAAGGTTACAGTCTGGTCTAACGTAGTAAGAAATACATCACTTCAACTGTTTCACACTACTGAGGTACACAGTACGTGGTAGTACTGTATACTGCGTTCATCAGTAGTACGTAGTAGGAGGTTTCCAACAGACATGAGTTCAGCTCTTTCTGCTTCTTACCTGCCTCGAAGCTTTCAAACCGATCTTTATCGACAGTATGAGCTTTGGCTTTACACTTACACATCGACATTTCTAAAATCATACTTTGTGTGGCCAGTTTAACGCATCTTCTTCAGGGGCGTGTGTGTTTGTGTGTGTGTAAGTGTAGTAGTGTATGCACAGTGTCGTGCTGTTACCGCCGGCTACCGGAGGGCGTGCATGGCTTGTGTACAGACTGCTGTCTGCGTGCAGCTCAGCTCCTCTCAGGACGGTGAATCCTCCTGTTGGTCTTCAGTCTTTGTCCGGCCTGCTGCTTGCAGACTGATGTGTGCGTTATGATCAGGGTGATGTGAAGCTTTCTGGGGGGTCAGAGTGTCAGCAGGTCCTGTCCTGGTCAGAAGAGCCTCACAATGAACCCAGCAGGAAAAGCAGTACTGGCTCCAGCATACATTACGAACAGTAGACTTTCCTGTAGTTTACTTGTTATCCGAAGTGCCATGATGCAAAAACAAGACCACAAACAGCTGAAACATGAAAGAACGACAAGTATATTTGTGCACACTGCTTCTGTGCATTAGATTTCTGTGCATATACACACAGGTAGTACTAGGCAGGTTTAAATACATATTAAATATCCACTGATCCCACTTTAAGTCCCGATACGTGGGCTTTGGTTATCAGCCGATACCGAGTATTGGATTGATAAGCTCTATGTCTCACTGCTCTTTATGTGTAAGGCAACATTAGGCTTAACTTAAACATTTGTGTCTTAACTAAGTAAGAGATTTTTTTAAATATTAAAATAAAACATCATACACCAGTAACATGGTTTAAAAAATCCAAATTAACAGAATTTGTTTTGATTATTCAAATTAATAATTTGTACAATAGCAATTTGGTAAAAAAAAAAAAAAAACCTTCAAAAGTACTACAATTGTATTTGATATTAGATTAACATTATATATACATAATTCACCAGGAGTTACAGGAATTACAGTTCAGGTGTAAACATTTTTAATGCAGCAAAAATGGGTCAAAATTTAAACAGGAATTACATTTCCATCAGATAATGTGTATAATTTCGTATATAAACAGAGTTGAAGTGAATAGATCAGCTGTCAGTGTTGGCCTGATATCACATCCAGCAGCGGTGCATCCCGAATACATATTTAATCTGCAGGACTTTTTAAAGGTGAGACACAAAATATTTATTACCAAAATACACATTTATGTGTTTATTTACTACTTTGTGGGGGTTTTTAGGTCTGAAGATTTCTCCTAAATTCACCAAGTGTTACCATTAAATAATGCCTCATTTGCACCTTTAAACACAACATTTCAGAAAACTTGTAATACAAGAAATAAGCATCTTAATGAAAGGAATCAACTGGGCAAGGTTTGTGGTGATATCTATTAATTCATTTTTAACCTTTTCACCTGTATTGTCTTCAAAGTGTGTGAAATTGTCTCTTTTAAATCTTTTAAAGGCCGTTTTCTTTAAATGAGGTTTTTTTTTCTCAGACTGGAGCCAGAAATCTCCACTTCAGCAGCTCCTGCAGACTTTCCATTCATTCGTCTTTATATTCGGGAGGTGTTTACGTGGGGGTTTGTTCATACATCATTCAGAGCCTGATTTATACAACATTTTATTCCTAAAAACATGGTGAAAATTGTTTTGTTTTAATGGCTGATGACAGTATTTTCAGATTTATGGAACAATGACAAGAGATATCTAAAGTCTCCTCTGTAAAAAACATTGACTTTACTATGTTAGATTAGATTAGATAGAACTTTATTGATCCCTTGGGAAGAGGGATAAATTAAGATTCCAGCAGCATTCAATAGCAGCACATAGGGTAGAAAAAAAATAAAAACAATTTGCAAAATATAAATATAAGATATATAAAAAACAAACAGACAATTCCCCATATGTTCCTTGTTGCAGTGGCTACTGGCCTCTGGCTAGTCCTTCCACTCCTCCTCCCCCCGAGTGAGGAGTTGTACAGTCTGATGGCCGAGGGACAACGAGTCTTTTAGTCTGTTAGTGCTGCACTTAGAGACACTGTCTTTGGCTGAACAGGCTCCTCTGGTTGCTGATGACGGGGTGCAGAGGGTGACGGCATCGTCCATAACGACCAGCAGTTTGTCCAAAGTTCCCCTCTGCCACCGTCACCAGAGAGTCCAGCCTCATGCCAACCACAGAGCCGGCCCGCCTAGATGGGCTGCCCCCTCCGGCACACCACGCTGTAAGAAAGGACGCTGGCTACCACGGACAGGTAAAACTTCCTCAGGAGTGTCCTGCAGACGTTAAATGACTGCAGCCTCCTCAGGACGTTCAGCCTGCTCTGCCGCCTCCTGTGCAGGTGGTTGGTGTCCAGTCCAGTCTGCTGTCCAACCACGTCAACAAAATGAAACCAAACCTGATCATTTTATTGTAATTTATAGTCTGGAAATGTATGCAGATATTTTGTAAGATAATGCCTCAATTGCACATTTAAATATAAAATTTCAGAAAATGTATACTGTATTTTTTGCACTATAAGGCGCACCGGATTATAAGGCGCAGTATCGATTTTTGAGAAAATTAAAGGATTTTAAGCGCATCCTATAGTGCGAAAAATATGGTAATACAAAAAAATAATTGTCTTAATGTAGGACGATGATCATTATGATCCTGACATTGATTTAACTGATTTTAACATGCAAACCCTTGTGTTAACGTCAGTCCTGTAGGACTTTTCTGTTGGGTTCTTGCAGAGCATTTTGACCAGACTGGAAGGTGATGAAATGTCAGTTTATCCACATGGCTGCCATATTTAATTTATGTCATACTGTTGCACATTGTTTTGGGAAATGATATTTATGTGAGGCTATGAGCCATTACAAGCTTCTCTAGTGTTGGCAGTGCAGCAATGTGCTTATTCACTCAAGTTGTTCAAGGTTTTATCTGCTGTTTTTACATCATTTTATGTGTTAAAATCGGACTGTTTATGAAGATGGACAACCTGTCTCCACTTCCTCTCCACATCCCAGATACAGGAGCTGCCATCTTGAGATTCTGACGTCTTTTGGAGCCAGAGTTCATTACAGTAGTTGTTTGGTTAGAAAAACACAACTAACCATAATATCTGTATAACAATATTATTTTGAAAAATGTTCTTCGATAGCTGACCCTCGTTATCCGATTATTAACCGTTAACCCGCAAGATTTGTGCCTCACATACAGCGATGCACCAGCTGCAGTATATGAGCACAGCTGACGCGATGCTGCGTTCACTGTCCCTACTTCACCATCACAAGAGTTACTGTAGCAGCCACGGTGCTGCGTTCACTGTCTCCAGTTTACCGTCAGGAGAGTTACTGTAGCAGCCACGGTGCTGCGTTCACTGTCTCCAGTTCACCGTCAGGAGAGTTACTGTAGCAGCCACGGTGCTGCGTTCACTGTCTCCAGTTCACCGTCAGGAGAGTTACTGTAGCAGCCACAGTGCTGCATGTGTGTGTGTGTGTGTGTGTGTGTGTGTGTGTGTGGGTGTGTGTGTGGTGGTGAGTGTGTGTGTGTTGGTGGTGTTGTAGCTGTGAACGTAGCTGTAGCAGACAGTGTGTGTGTGTGGTGGTGAGTGTGTGTGTGTTGGTGGTGTTATAGCTGTGAGCGTAGCTGTAGCAGACAGTGTGTGTTCAGTTTATTTGTCGGTGAATAAATGCTACGAGGCTACAAGCTACAACTCCTCAGCTGGAAGTCCAGAGACAACTTCCTGTATCTGCGCCGGCTCTCTCTTAAGGTGGACTGTTAAGGTGGACCAGCTTTTCTCCTTAAAGTGACGAGACGGTCCTCTGAGTTTTTCACAGCTTTTTAATTCATTATCAATATTTTTTTTAACATTTAACTAATAGGGTTAATCGGTTAAAATGCTTAATGTCAGTTATCGATTAAACGGTTATTATTAACTTCCCTAAACTATAGTTATGATCAAACTGACACATGATCTATCACACAGACTGGGGACCTTATAGAAAGTTAAAGTTACATCTCCTCTCTCGTATCATTCAGAGCCTCCGACTGAGACGACTTCCCTCAGAGCAGCTGTCAGTCACAGCTGTCAATCATGATGTCCCGCCCCCTTTTCATAGCATCAAATAACTAATTAAAACCAAACTTATCAGAAACATCAATACTTGAACAAACTTCACCATGATAAGAACTACGTAAAATGACAGAAACCATCTTTGGGAAAAATTTATTTAACATGTACTTTGAAGGAGGGGGCGGGGTTTGTGACCTATACTGCAGCCAGCCAGCAGGGGGCGCTCCAGATGATTATGCTTCACTTATGGGGAGCTGTCATGTTGTCCATCTTTATATACTTTCTATCGTCTATGGTAGAAACCAGTAATAATCTGCTATAATTGACATTGAGATATTTGTTTTTCATTTTTTTGAATAAAGAAATATTTTGAATATTTACGATAACCAGCCAGACTATGATCTAAATGAAATATGGCCGCCATTTGGAGAAGTCCAGTCGGTGCATGCGAGGCATGGTTTCCACGGCCCTCCTTCATGCTTGCTCTGTCTCTCTGCCCTCTTTCTTCTCTTCCTGTCAGTTCCCTGTTGTCTGTTTCATTCCTCCATGTATTGGTGAAGACGCATGGTATTACTTGTATTGCTTGTCAAAGGCTCAGTAGTGGGGGATTACTACGGGTCAGACCGTGAGCTGATGTATGTCTGTATTTAAGATGGGTCAAATAGTACTTGTTTCCGATCAGATGGTCACCACACAGGTCAACACAGGAGCCAAAATGTTCATATTAGCAAAAAAACAAAACAAAATGCGACCTGTGGAAAGCAGAGTTGCCATTGTGTGGTCGACCTCTTAAACCAAGACGTATTTACTGTTTGACCCAAGTCAGGTGTTATGATTCAGTTCAACCACACGCAGCTCTGCAGTGGTGTCACTCACTCATGAAAAGTCAGTGAATGAGTGTCGAGAGTGTTGATGAGTCAGGATGCATCAAATCTCATTTCTTTTCTCCCCCCCCCCCCACTATTTTATCTCTTCTCTCCTCATCTTATCACATCCTCTCCTCCCTCTCCATCTCTCCCGCTCCCTTTCTTCATCTCGTCTTCTTTCCTCACAGACCATCACCGACACCAGTCCGATGCGTCGCTCCACCTCCAGCCTGGTCCACGGCCGTTCGGGCCGCGGCGTGAGGCTCGACGACTACTCCCTGGAGAGGGTGGTGTCTGAGGAGGGGAGGCACGGAGGAGGAGGAGGAGGACGCCGGCACAGGGACAGGAGTCACCGGGCCTCGCAGCGCTCCCTCACCAGATACACTGATGCTGACACGGGTGAGTCCCTCGCAGTACGATGTGCATTCGATCGTTTTTTACCCCCAAAGTTGCTATTGCATTGCTATGTTGTGGAACAGTGGAAAGACAGAAACCAAGAAAGCAAGATGTTTCTGTTGGGTTCGAACCCTAGCCTCGTAAACGGCAACACGCATCAGACTGTGGTTTTAAGACCAAAATTAAGATTTTTGTTTTTGATAAAGAAAGCAATAAAAAAATAATCTTTATGAAAATAAATAAAACACATATTTTACGTAACAAACTTACTTAAACCCAAACCCCAATCCTTTCCTAAACCTAAGCAAGTACTGCTGTTGCTGCTGACACACCGTCTCCGACACGTCCAAACTGATGCTAGAGGGACACTGAAGGCATCGTAGTTTGAGTATGTGCTGAACATACAACATGGCCTTTCCTCTGACACTTTAGGACCATGCTCTGCTGTCTGCCAAAACGCTGTTTTACTACTACCACTGGCTGTGTACAAGTCAGACATTATTCAGATTATACACTAGGGCTGCACAAGTAATCGAATATTAATTCGTGAACACAATTTTGCTTCATACAATTAAGTGTACGTGAACCTGTGTGTTTATGATTATATTGACTGCATGAAATTGATTATGTAGCTCTTGTTGTTGCTAATTTTGCTCTCAAAATGCACCAGATTGATGCATTTAACTTTAGTTAAGAAAGGTGTATGGTGAATATTCCTGTATTTGCTGACATTTATATATATCTATATATATATATATATATATATATATATATATAGATAAATATATAGATATATATATATATATAGATATATATATAAATAATAAAAAAAAAAATATAGATATAGAAAAATAGAAAAAATATATATTAATATTGCAGTGTTTTTTCCAGTATTGTTCAGCCCTAATTTGTTCATCAGCAGGGATGTAGCACACATCATAGAAGCAGTGAAAGCAGTGCTCTGTTTATTTTAATGTGAAAGTGCAGTAAAATATGTTATCTAAAATCAAAGAATAATCGTGATAAATAATCTTGATTATTTGAATCGTGCAGCCGAATACTTTGGCTTCAAGACATGATGAGAAATGTTTTTCCTTAAAGATTAGAAACTACAGAGACACTGAGGTTTGAGGCATCCACAGTAGCAGCGCTGTCATAGCTGCAGCGCTGTCACAGCGCTGTTGCAGCTGCAGCGCTGTCATAGCTGCAGCGCTGTCACAGCTGCAGTCTGTCGCAGCTGCAGCGCTGTCACAGCGCTGTCGCAGCTGCAGCGCTGTCGTAGCTGCAGCGCTGTCGTAGCTGCAGCGCTGTCGTAGCTGCAGCGCTGTCGTAGCGCTGTCGCAGCTATGACAGCGCTGTCACAGCGCAAATGTTTTCCTAAAGATTAGCAGCTGCAGCGACACTGAGGTTTGAGGCATCCACAGTAGCAGCGCTGTCATAGCTGCAGCGCTGTCACAGCGCTGCAGCGCTGTCGTAGCTGCAGCGCTGTCGTAGCTGCAGCGCTGTCACAGCGCTGTCGCAGCTGCAGCGCTGTCGCAGCTGCAGCGCTGTCGTAGCTGCAGCGCTGTCGTAGCGTGTCGAGCGCTGTCGTAGCTGCAGCGCTGTCACAGCGCTGTCGTAACTGCAGCGCTGTCGCAGCTGCAGCGCTGTCGGCGTAGCTGCAGTGCTGTCGTAGCTGCAGAGATGTTTTTCCTTAAAGATTAGAAACTGCAGAGACACTAGTTTGAGGCAGCGCTGTCAGCAGCGCTGTCGTAGCTGCAGCGCTGTCGGGTAGCTGCAGCGCTGTCGCAGCGCTGTCGTAGCTGCAGCGCTGTCGCAGCTGCAGCGCTGTCGCAGCTGCAGCGCTGTCGCAGCTGCAGCGCTGTCGTAGCTGCAGCGCTGTCGGCTCAGCGCTGTCACAGCACTGTCGCAGCTGCAGCGCTGCGTCCAGCCGAGGACGCCACAGCAGCCGTTGTTGAGGCGGTTTAGAGCGAGGAGAGCTCAGCTGTCATCACCTTCACTCAGTTTGATGCGAGTCAAGTGTTGGCACAAAGAAGTCCTTGAAAACAACATTTCCGACTTCCTCACTGATTGCGAGTGCAAATTGCATGCTTCAGCTGTAAAACTAATGCAACGAGGCTGGCACAGTTTAACTCTA
>CAMQGK010000115.1:1182500-1207500 GCA_947000775.1 Pterois miles | reverse complement strand
CTCCTGTTTGAGAGCGCTGGGGGGGGGGGGGGTTACTCGACCCAGTGCAAGGCGAAGCATGACCTGACAGGAAATGACATCACACGGTTGAATGAGGCGGAGGAGAGGAAAGGAGGGATGGGGAAAAGACTAATTTCTTCAGTATTTCTTCTATTGATTACTTCTCCTTCTTGTTCTTCTTGGGACATTGGAGCTTGGTTCTTCTGTTGCATTCGCTCAGCCTCCTTTGATCTTTTTCGGAGTCCAAAATTTGATGGAAACCTGCATGATTGATTAAATACATACTAGAGAGGAAATCTAAGCGGTGTGGGTGGGACCTGGGGGCTTTATAGGAAACTTAGGTTTACAAAAGATGTTCTCTTCTTTCACACACTCTCTCTCTCTTACATCTCTGAGTTTAGTTTTTAGCCGGGACGGGCTTTGACTGTCGGCTCTTTTCTTTGTTTCTGCCGATAAAAAAGCTGCGTTTCTACGACCTGTTGAAAGACAGGAAACGCTGCAGGATTACGGTTACGTTTCCTGAGCAAGAGGGAGAAAGAGTGGAGAGAAGCGGACTTCTGCCACACTTGATTTATTATTGTTAATGATGATAGTCTTATGAATAATGATATCAATGTCAATGCAAAATGACGATGACAATGATGATGATACTAATGATTGATTGATGGAACTGTTGCTGTAGATTTGTTGTCATGTTGTTTGGAGTTGCTATGTCCATCTTGTTTACATCCGTTATGTTTTTATCCCCCCTGTTCAACAACGTTTACCGGGTTCCTGATGCCTTCCTGCAACGTTTCGGTGCAACGATGGCGTGGGAACATTCATTTAGCAGCATTGCGTGTTGTAACGCAACTCTTACAATACTCTCTCTCTCCAGAACGGTGGAGGTAGAGGCCAGTAACTGCAGTGATTCACGGGGTCAGTACTCTTGTCAACCCAAAGATCAAGAATTCATGTTCAGAGGGAGGGATCAGATCATCGAGACACCCGACAGCTTGAATTCTTCCACTTGCAGCCCAAGAAAGCTACGAATCTCAATCTTTCCCCCTCTGTCTGGCTCTGTAGTTTTGTAGTTTGATCGGCAGTGACAGCACAGTGTGGCTGGTAAAGTGCTGGTGACAGTATTAGGTGGTGGTGTTCGCTTTTGTTTTTGCCACCAGGGGGCAGTTATCAGCACACATTTCCCACCCTGCCTTCCAGCCCTCTGCTGGACCGCCTCCGGGCCACATCCTGTTTCCTCCTCCTCTTACATCTTTGTGAGATATGCAGATGAAGTCCAGTCCTAGTCAGGAAACATGGATGTAACCTGAGAGATGCCATATCGGTCCGTCCTTCTGTATGCCTGTCTGTGCCAATGCTGACCCCCCTCCTTATCCCCTCCTCCAACCCCTTCTCTCAGGTCTGGATAACCAGAGAACATCATTAATCCAGTCATAAGAGGTTATATGAGGCAAACCTCCTCTGCCAAAACCCACATCAGTATCCACCAACCTCTCCTTCCTCATCTACCTTTTTCTGTCCATTTGCTTTGACATCTTTCAGCTTGCCAGAGAGAGACGCTGAGGACACTAAAGGCTTTACAGGACAGAAACACTTAGGACTATTAATTTCATCCTTATTGTTATGAGGGACAACAATTATTGAATATTCAATAACTCTAGGACAAGAAGATAAAGTATAGGTACATGTAGATGATGAACTAAATCTAGATATAATGCAGTAGATGTAGTTACAGATAGTATAATTATTTATTTTGCATACCGTTCATGGTCATGACGCGGTCTTGAAACCTCGTACTGTTGTCTTCACAGTCGCATAAGCCAGAAAACAAAACCCCAGTCCACATGTTTTGACTCTATGCAGACCTCATTAGCATCCTCGCCGTATTATTTCGGAGGAGAAACTGCGGTACTGTAAAACAGCGGATCTGCAGAATTGTGACGGTCGACACCACGTTTGCACACGTCTCTTTGACATCACGCGCACAGTGAAACCCATTTTCGTTCACGCCGTCGCCGTCCCTCCCCATCTTTCTCTCCTCTCCCAACGTCTTGTCTCCAGGTCTAGTAGTAGTTGAGCGTTGTATAGACGGGGATGGGAGGGTTTTGTTGATCTGTTTGGCGGGAGTCAAGGGAGCGTGAACCTGAACCCCCCTCCCATGTGGGGACACTTCCCCAAAACCCCCTACAGAGCCACAGTGCCTTCTGTATCAGTCACATTTGTCATCCCAACCCCCATTATCCTCTCTCTTAGCCGCTCCCATCCACCCCCCACCCCCCTTACCCTCTGTAGTAGTTGAGATCAACCACACTACGCCTTAAAAGTCGAGTCCCACCGGCCCCCATGCTAGCGGTGATTTTGAGACTGTACCATGGCGAGGAATAGCCAAGAGGTGTCACGTCCGATAAGAGATCAATCACTTAAAAAGCCCGTTCAAACATACACAGAAATCAGAGGATATCCACACAGTTTGAATCTGAGTGTTGTTGTTTTCTTTTAAAGACTCAAATGGTCATCGTGGGTTTACTGGATGTCGCTAGCTAAGCTAGCCCTCTTGGCTTCACCTCCCCCATGATGCTTTCTGTCCATCCCTTGTGGGTCCAGTTTAAGGCGGTGTAGTGATGAGAGGTTTACAGAGGTGCAAAGCGGTCCGCTTACTTCTCAGGTCCCTCTAGAGTTAGGTAGCTAGATAGTTAGACAGCGTAGGGAAGCGTCAGCTACAACACAAGCAGGCCTCGGCTTGAGTTATTGTATGGTTTTACCTGGCATGGCGTCAGACATTGTAATATTGACCCCACTCCTCCTCCTCCCTCCTTTCACTAACCCACATTACACTCTGACTAGGGATGCTAATTTAGATTTTTTTTTTTTTTCAATCAATAACAGACCCTCATTACCCGAGTATTAACCGTTAACCGATAAGATTAGTGCGTTGCATGCAGCGGCTGCAGTGTTAAATAGACAACGTCCCCAGTTCGCCTGTCTCCACCGCACCATTTATTTTAGCTGCGAGGTTCGTGGCTGCGTGTCTGTCCGGAGTAGCGTTAGCGAGTTTCTGACAGTGTGTTTGTGCTACGTTCAGAGATGTAATGTTAACCTTGTGCGGTGGCACGGTGCTGTCTGTTGTCACACACACAAGGTCTGTCAGCACTGTGTAACGGTAGTGAGTTTCCGACAGACCGTGTGTGTGTGGCGGCGGTGAGTTGTTGCTGGTGTTATAGCTGTGAACGTAGCTGTAGCAGACAGTGTGTAGTTTATTTTTTGTCAAATAAGCGCTATGAATTCCTGTATTTAGCAGCACCGGCGCAGACTCTCTTAAGGTGGACTGTTACGGTCGACCAGCTATTCTCCCTTAAACGACAAGCTGCTCTTCTGGGTTTTGAAATTTTTCTGTTTAATTTTTAACATTTCTTGGAATTGTTAGCATTAATCGGTTAAAACTCTTAATGTCGGTTAACGGTTAAACAGTTAATTAACATCCCTAACACCGACGCCTCACGTCGCCATCAGCAGCCTGCCGACGCACCAACATCAACACGTCGCCAAAGCGTGTTGACAAACCTCCATTTTGGCTCCACGACACAGCTCGTTTGTCCAGAATTGTAACAGCGGATCCAAAATGGCCGACACACAACACTGCCCTTGTGTGAAAGCATGTTGTGTGTGTGCTTTTCTGAGAACAAATCCCGTTCTTTGGAAAAAGAAGACGTGGACATCTGATGTTTGTGTTTTTGTTTTGAACGGGGTTGGGGGGGTTGCAAGGTTTTTGCTAAGTCATCGCTTCTCTCCACATCCGCTGTCTGTCTGCACCTCCGTCTGTTTTCTTTTCTTCTTCGTTATAGGACGAAGTGAAAACTAACAAATGCACCAAACCATCCACTCAGTCGGCTGTGAAATTGTGTCAGTGGGTCAGTCGTGAGGCAACGCGTCGACAAAAACACGAATAAGGGCTCTCTTTAAAAAAACATCATAAAAACTACACCGTGGGTTTTAATGTACAGTAGTGCTGCCAAAAGTTGTGCTTATGTAGCTGAAGCCACACCGTGGACTCCCCTTTGTACAGCACTAGATGTGTGCATGCGTGTGTGTGTGTGTGGGGTGGGGGGGGGGGTCAGAGTGACGTTAACACACAATTTCACAATGGCACTGTACCACCGTCATGCTCAGAACCCATTTTATCACCGCCGCTGTGTGTGTGTGTGTGTGTGTGGGGGGGGGGGGGGTGCAACAGGGAGACATTTACTGTGTACCGTGTGTTAGTGTCTGTTACAGTGTGTATGTGCAGGTGAGTGGTGTGTGAATGTGTTTTGGGCTGAAACTGATTATTTTCATTATTGATTAATCTACCTACCATCTGCATATTTGGTTTAAAAATGGCAAAAAGAGATACATAAAATATTACTTATTTTTGTACCCAAGAGGGTCAATATTCAACATACAGAGCACTTAAATCTTGTAATGTAAAATAAAGTAAAACGAGAAAGAAAAAAATTTAAATAGAGATGCTAAAGAAATAAAATGCAGGGCGACAAGTGATGAGAATCCTGCACAGAAAGATGCATCCGTCGCTGTTTTACCATGAAACTGCTTTCACATTAGTGCTGATTAATCTGTAAACAGTAGAAATACACAACAATACATATCACAAGTATTTAACATAAAGATATCAAACAGAGAAAATTAGTAAATCCTCTTTTTTGGGTTAATAAATGATTTAACCAAGTAACTGACAATAAATATTGTTATATTTTCAAGGGTTAATTAATCAATTAATCAACTAATCGTTTCACCATCAAGTCTGTGTTTGAGGAATGTGAGTGGACTTACATGTAACATCAGTATGTTATTGTGCGTGTGTGTGGCGTGTGTGTGTGTGTGTGTGATGTGTGTCCTGACGCCATCAGCTACAGTAGGTCACCCTCAGTGCCTTACACTGTACAGGACACCATGATTTCTCCCTCTGAAACAATCGCAGCATGCATGTGAGATGAGATTTTAATGTCCTCATCGACCACCTTCATCCTCCCTTCCTCCCTCACCCACTCCTCCTCTTCCTCTGGGATCACCGAGTCTGGACGGGTGGAGGGAGGAGGAGGGAGGTCAGTAGATAATCATGTCATTTCCCTCACTCATTCTCTCCCACTGTATTGTATATTTTGGCTCAATACTTCTCATGTATATAATCCATAAACTTTGTGAAATACTCATCATCTGATTTCCTCTCTGTGTCTCATTCTTCTTTCTTCACTTCCTCCCTCTGCTCATCCCTCATGTAATACCGCTCATCAACACAGGGTGGTGGGATTGAGCCTCCATTGGCTCGGTATGACAGGTGGGCTGTGTGTCTGTGAGCAGTAGGTTGAATGAGTTCATGCTTCCTAGTGTGTGTGGGTGTGTTTAGTCTGTGTGCGTCTTTGTGTTCGTCTTCAGCTCCTGGTGGAGTCCAGCAGGTATTCGAGGTGATTTTACTTTTGATTTCTGCACAATAATCTGTAATTCATTCACTTGCATCAGTAATTTGTTCTCAAATATTACTTATTATTATTTGTTCTGTAGGAAGAGTGTCCACAAATTAAAGATGCAGCGACTCGACTTTTTCAGTCCTGATACCAATTCAGATACCGGGGCTCTGGGTATCGGCCGATACTGAGTACGATCAGATATCAATCTTTAATCAATGATATGTATGCCTCACTGTGTGGAAGTGACTGGGTTATGTTATGTTATGTTATGTTATGTTATGTTATGTTATGTTATGTTATGTTATGTGTAAGACAACATCAGGCTGGACTTTGTAAAACTAAATGTAACAAATAATTTACATTTTTTTTATTTTAGTTCATACAAATTAGTAATAATTTAAAAAGTAAAAAATTGTACACCCTTAACTTTTAAATATCTCCCAAATTAACAAAATGTTTATTTATTATTAAAATAATGAATTGCACACCTGCAACTTTGGAAAAAATCTTCAAAATTAACAATTTTATTTATTGTTAAAAATAAATTGTATAAAAAAATCTGACACTAAAAAATCTTCAAAATCTACAGTACATACAGTTCAGGTGTAAATCTTTTTAATGCAGCAACAAATTGGTCAAAACTTAAATAGGTATTAAAATTACAATATATAATGTGCAGCATATAAACATAGAGCTGAACTGAATAGCTCACACCCATTGTCACCAAAACCCGATCCAGCTGTTAGAGTCAGTATCGGCCCGATAGGCCGATCCGGTATCAGTATCGTGCATCTCTGGTACTGACTGCAGTGTGTGGCAGTGTATAAAACCAGGGAGCAGGACAAGAAAACAGATAATTGATCATCTTTAAGCACCAGTGTGGAGCATTAAGGCCCGATCAGGCAGCGAGTGTTTGCAGGTTAGCTGCACCGCTCCGCCTTTAATTTGTTGAAGACTCCTGATCAGTTGAAGCCTTTTTTGCAGTTTGCTGCATCTTTTTTTATTATTGGCAACCACTGAATGAGAGCTAATGTTAGCTTAGCACAAACAATAAACAGTGCTCCTCCTAAAGCTTTGTTTCCTGGTGGGAGATACTGTGGCCACAGAGGCCTTTATAGCTCGACACGCTGCCGGTTGCTGTGTGCTCTGAAACACCAGGAGGCGTCCAAACAAAATATTCTGTCGATAAGCAAGAAATCAAAGCGTGTTACCAGTAAGGAAAGTATTCTGCCTGCAACTGTAGTATAAACTAAACACCAATGTGCAAACCGTCAAACATTGCATTTGTGTTTGCAATTATTATTGTTGCTTTCCTCTTCCCTGTGGTCATGTGACTGTCCCTGTGGTCATGTGACTGTCCCTGTGGTCGTGACTGTCTCAGTGGACAGGACTGTCCCTGTGGTCATGTGACTGTCCCTGTGGTCTCTCAGTGGACAGCTGTGGAGACGTCTGTACAGGCCAACCTATGTGACCAATCTTCCCTCGAAGGTGTTCACGTTGAAACGAAACGTGCAGTCAATTACAAAAATTCAGAGGTGCACAACAGAGCATCGCGACAACCTTCAGATTCTTTGTGCATCAAGCGAAAGCCGTGGTGACGTAATTTCCTGGTGCACAGGCCTCGCGCCGGCTTCACTATGGGGAGCATAAATCTAGTTTCAGAGGTGCTTATTGCTAAAGTGCTCGCTAAGAGTTAGCTAGACGCAGACACATGCACTTGGAGTCGTGTTTGCATCCACCTGATGCATTAAAGTCCTTTTTGCTCTGTTTTGGTCTACACCATCTGGTTCTTAGATGTTTACTAGCTAGTTCCTAACTGTCTGCCATTTAATGCTCAGCAGAGCGTGAATGAGTACTGAGACGACCTCTGAGCATCGGCGGGGCTAATGTGCTAAATGTGATAACTTACTGATACTCCCTGGTATTACTGATGATTGAAGGCAGGACTTACTGTGAGGAATGACTGTTCTTGTGCACGGTATCAAAACGTTCATCCCAGATACTTCCTGGACTCTGTGCTGATTTACAGTGAATTGTTTCCTCAGAGACATGGGTGAAGTGTCTCCTGCTGTCGCCATAGCAACCCCCAAGGTCCCTCTCTCTCTCTGTTTCCATCCATCTCTCTCTCTATCTCCTCCATTGGTTTCCATTTCACTGTCAACCCGGTGGAGACGAGTTGCTTCCAGAAGATCTGTCCTCACCCTCTCGACGTCAGCGTCCCGGACGCTGGAGGCCAATTTCTCCCAAAACATCTCGAGGCGCCGCACGATCTGGACTCAGTGAGGCTTTTTAACCCTTTGTAGCACTGATTCGATTCTTCTCTGACCATCAAAACATTAGTCGTGTTTTTGTGATAAGTCAGAGAAGATTTTAGTGTCATTGAACCAAACGGGAACGTGACACAACTATAGTTCATCGCAACAAACCACATTTTATTTACTGGCTTAGGTTTGCATCGGCCGAATGGCTCCTTTATTGGACAAAGATTTCAATCCCCAGAGATGTTATTCAAGGATAAGAGACATTTCTGTCTTCTGGTTTCCAATTAAGCCAGTGTTTTCAGGTCAACTAACCACGCTAAAGGAGTTACAGCTTCAGCGTGAACTGATCCAAACATGCCTGTGTCTGAAATGAATGCTGAGCCGGCCACCGTCGGCGGTAAAACCAGCTACAAAGGGTTAAATATCATTTTGTCGTCAGTGCAGAGATGCATTGGGAAAATTCTCCGAAGCAACTATCAACCGTCCATCCCATCACCGCGCTAACCATCGGACCCAGTAGAAACCGAACCAGTGCCACAGTAGAAAACCATACAGGATTCACTCAGCAAGTCGGGGAAAAAAAGAGAAAAAAATAAACATACATGGCAATCCAAGATAAAAGAAGTATTTAATTACAGATTTGCATGTGCAATGTGCATGCCACTATGTGGGGTAACAAGTCAACTTCAGGAATTAAAAAAATAAATATAAAGAAAAAAGTATATATATATGTAAAAATATATATAGATAGATGTTTTTAAGAGCAATGTGTTTCTTTTTTCTTCTATTTTTAAAAACAAAAAAATAAAAAAAACCTGACCAAAAAAAAAAAAAAAAAAAAAATGTCCTGATTTAAAAAAAAAAGGAAATGACTTTGGTGATGAAATCAAAGAATGTTTGTTTGTTATATTCGCCAGTTATTTCACGGGGAAACCGCGTGGGAACAAGGATAGATAACACTTTACCAACATTACAGAAAAAATAAGAGAAAAAAATAAGAAAAACGATTTTAAAAAGGGGGAGAAGGAATAGAAATCTTTCCCTTTGAGAGTAAAGAGCTGCCTGAACCTGAACCTGGTGATGTTATTCCCGTTTATTCTGGATATGAAATCCCTTCTTTCTCTCTCCCTCTCTCTTTCTCTCTTTCTCTGACCATCTCTTTCTCTCCCTCTGTTTCTTTCTCTCTATCTCTGCTGTTTCTACCAGTGCATTTTGTAATTTCAAACAGAACTCTTCCTAAAGAAGCTGAATAAACCAGAGAGAATGCATTCTGCCATCCGCCTGTCTGCTTCATTCATCCTGCACCCAGAAACACAACGGAGTAATCAGATTACACACAATCAGATTACATTTTCATCGTCTGATTACAGGTTAAAGCTCTGTATTTAAAGGTCAAATTCAACTTTGTCGGTTGGCAGCGACCAACTGCAGCTCCCTCAGCGATTATGTTTATTGATTATATCATTATTATATATTTTACATCATTACTGTGGCCGGGAGGCTGCTCAGGTGGGAAGACTTCTTTGTTGACCTGCAGTATGTTTGCGTCATGTTCTGGTGTGAAATTGGTCTTAAAGTCAGCAGCTTAGCCCGATTAAGAAAAAAATATTTTTATAAAATGGTCACTAATCTGACAAAAAAAAAAAAAAAAAAATCATGATCCTCTGTGTCCTCCGGTGCTCCTCACGATATCTACAAGATTTCACAGACCAGAGGAAAACGGCCAATCAGAGCTGATCTGGAGTCTGCCTCTCTGATCAGCTGTCAATCACTCTGATTTCTGATCAGTCAGTTAAACTAGTCAGCAAACTCTCATTTTACAGCTTTGTCATTGATACTATTCTTGCCCAAACATATACTATTTATTAATGATAGATCCTATTATACATATACAATACATGTTTTGTATTTGTATATTCTCATGATTTCTCTGTTTATATACATATATATGTATATATATATATATATGTATATATATATATATATATACTGTACATATATACGCATACATATATATGTATACATAATTATACATATATGTAAATTAATTTATTCATCCTACATTGGGAGCACAATGAGAGTCAGCTTTCTCCAGGGATCAATAGAGATTTTTAAATATTTGATATATATTTGATATCAGTGGTGTGTATTTATTTCCTCGCCACAGAGCGCTAGCTGCTGTATTAACACCTTATTAAAGAAGGAGCTTCGTTGAGCTGTCAGTGGGTGTATAACCGGACCGGGAACCGGAACCGGAACCGGGCCTTAAAGCGCTCTCGGCAGAGCGCAGTTCTCCGCCAGGTGAGAATAATCGCTCTGTTGTCCCTCCAGGCTTCCGTACAGCCAAGATGGCAGCGAAGGTAACAGCCCCGGGGAGTATTCATCTGCTGTCGCGTCTAATCGTTCAGGATCACCACATATCAGGTCTGGAATTAATCTGCAGATGCTCCGGTTTAAAACGAGACCAGCCTTTTCTGAGGATGTCAGTTTCTGAGCCATGAAAAAGGCCAGAATGTGTCCTGTACCTGAACAGGTGAGGTTTGTTTTTAGCCTGCTGGGTTACCTCAATAGCTTTTCCTCGTGCTTAAATGATCAATAACTGCTTGATGCTGATCCTATAAGAGGAGTCAGCAGTCAGTGACGGTCTAAACCAGTCAAGAAAATAATAAAGTCATAAAATATAATTTATTCTGACAGATTAAACTACAACACAACACCTGAACCACCTACAACATCAAGATGCAGGTTATTTACTCTTACTGGTCCATCATTTCCATTACAGGATTATATTATTATTATTATTATTATTATGTACAGTTTTATGGCATGTCAACACTTCTGTCACTTCAGATAACAGAAATTACTGTTTTTATTTTTGGGTGCTATTTCTGAAAAGTCAAAATTTCCAAGATTAAAGTTGTGAATTTATGAGGAAAAAATGGATAATATCTGAGACTAGAGCAGCAAATTTACAAATTTTGTTGTAATTTTCTAATTACAAACAAATAATACTCACAAATTGTGTGTATTTTCCCATAAATTAAATCTCAGCGAACATCCAAGTTTTTTTTTCTTAAATTTATGATTTTAAAATCACGAAAATTAGCATTTTTCTTGTGAATTGGCCACTTTAAAGAATATCCAAGTTTTTTTTCTTGTAAATTTATGACTTTCATTTTGGAAACTCAGAGGTAATAATTATTTTTTTACCTACAATTTCCCTAACATGCCAGCCTAATCTGTCATGAATGTGACACAGATTTATCAATAGTCTTCACATTTTTGTTCACAGTGATAACTTTCTTTCAGACTTCAGCCAGCTGCTTTTTAATGGAGCATATTTTATGTGAGTCGTCCTTAAAACTCATCATAATGATTTTGAATATAAAGGAATTTCAAACATCCAGACAATCCAAGTGCTTGTCAGGATGCGATGAATGCAGTCGGATCTCATTTTGTGGTTGTTTTTGTTGAACCCACTAAAGGTGAGTCGGTGCGAGTCCTGGAGAGTCCGTCTGGATGGAGGTGAGGCGAAACACACCAGGCTGCTTCTCTCTCTTCTACTTAACAACGTGTTGAAACCAAACACCTCCTCAAATGAGCGTCCTCCTCCTCCTCCTCCTCCTCCTCCTCCTCCTCCTCCTCTCCGTCTACGTCTGACGCTACGTCACTGATATGGGCCGGTGAAGACACACAGAGACAACCTTTTGCTGTGTCCTACACTTCCCCTCCCTGTATAGTCACGTTTTATTGATATCCCTCCTCCTTTCTTTCCCCTTCCTCTCTTTGAAAGCCAACTGCTCTTCCTCTCCTCACATCTGTCCTTCCTCCTCCTCTTCCTCCTGTCTGTCTGTCTGTCTGCCTTCCACCTCCACACAGACACACTCTGGGTAGGACTCCTAAAAACAAGAAGAATTATGTCCTAATTAGATTGTTTGGTGAGGAGATGCAGTTATCTGTGGGCATCTGGGACATTTAAAACACTAAAAGCATCACCTCTGGCCGTTAGCCTGCCGTTAGCCTGCTGTTAGCCTCGTCACACACACTCACACACAGTCACACACACACAGTCACACACAGTCACACACACACAGTCACACAAGGCCAGATGTATTGGTTCACTGTGTCCTGCAGCTGAGTCTTAAAATAGACTCCTCCTACACATTCTGCTGCCCGCCGGCATCAACGCATCACTTCCTGTCGCTGCCAGACACACACACACACACACACACTCTCTCTCTCTCTCTCTCTCTCTCTCTCTCTCACATTCATAGTTCGTTCTCTGTTGCGCTGAAATGTCTGTCAGTCAGACAGTCGACGCTGTAGAGGACTGAGGTCATGTGTTCACAGCCTCCTCACATGTGATCATCAAATGATCACACAGAGAGAGAGAGAGAGAGAGAGAGAGAGAGAGAAACACATCATTACTTCTCTTCATTTCCAGAAACAAAGACGATCCTCTAACAAACCAAATTACAGCAGAGCATGACGTCCTGCTCTGAGACACATACTCTGTTTGATCAGTGCTCATATTGATCCTGATCTTTTTGCATTTCAAGTCATTAACTGATATATTGTACCAAACATCTAAACTTGGACCATCTGTATGTCAGGTACTTACAGAAATCACTAATTAGGAGCAGGTCAACAGCAGATGTCTCATATTAGTGGTGAACATCATCTAAAAGCTGGAAACCTGGAGATTAATCTGAGATGCTGCTCAGCTCTGAGGTCAAGTTGTTCTGGTTATTAATAAGAAATAAATTAATGAATGAATTATTAAAAATTAATGGTAAAAGTGCATATGATGTCCATCTCCATGATCTCTTATGTCTCATAAGTTATAGCAGCAACTTTAGGGTTGATACCATTTGTTCCACAGATTTGTAGTCAGAGTAGTAGTAGTAGTAGTAGTAGTAGTAGTAGTAGTAGTCAGAGTAGCTAGGAAAGACATCCATCCTCTTGCCCCTTCTCTCCCTGTTCCCAGGATGTGGTGGTAGTAGTAGTGTTGTTGGTGGTGGTAGTAGTAGTAGTAGTATTAAGTGTAGCTAGGAAAGACCCCATCCTCTGAATGCTCTAGGTCTCTAGTTACCAGGATGTAGTAGTAGTAGTAGTAGTAGTAGTAGTAGTAGTAGTAGTAGTAGTAGTCAGAGTAGCTAGTAAAGACCATCCATCCTCTGAATGCCTAGGTCCCCCCTTATTACCATGTTGTAGTAGTAGTAGTAGTAGTAGTAGTAGTAGTAGTAGTAGTAGTAGTAGTGGAGTAGTAGTAGTAGTAGTAGTAGTAGTAGTCAGTGTAGCTAGGAAAGACCCCATCCTCTGAATGCTCTAGGTCTCTATTACCAGGATGTAGTAGTAGTAGTAGTAGTAGTAGTAGTAGTAGTAGTAGTAGTAGTCAGTGTAGCTAGGAAAGACCCCATCCTCTGAATGCTCTAGGTCTCTAGTTACCAGGATGTAGTAGTAGTAGTAGTAGTAGTAGTAGTAGTAGTAGTGTAGCTAGGAAAGACACCATCCTCTGAATGCTCTAGGTCTCTAGTTACCAGGATTAGTAGTAGTAGTAGTAGTAGTAGTAGTAGTAGTCAGTGTAGCTAGGAAAGACCCCATCCTCTGAATGCTCTAGTCTCTAGTCCAGGTGTAGTAGTAGTAGTAGTACTAGTAGTAGTAGTCAGTGTAGCTAGGAAAGCCATCCATCCTCTGAATGCTCTAGGTCCCTAGTTACCAGGATGTAGTAGTAGTAGTAGTGGTAGTAGTAGTAGTAGTAGTAGTAGTAGTAGTCAGAGTAGCTAGGAAAGACCATCCTCTAATGCCTCTCCCTATACAAAATAGTAGTAGTAGTAGTAGTAGTAGTAGTAGTAGTAGTAGTAGTCAGAGTAGCTAGGAAAGACCCCATCCTCTGTACTCTATCTCTTTCCAATTATATATATATATATGTAGTAGTAGTAGTAGTAGTAGTAGTAGTAGTAGTCAGAGTAGCTAGGAAAGACCTCCATCCTCTGAATGCTCTAGGTCCCTAGTTACCAGGATGTAGTAGTAGTAGTAGTAGTAGTAGTAGTAGTAGTAGTAGTAGTAGTAGTCAAGTGTAGCTAGGAAAGACCCCATCCTCTGAATGCTCTAGGTCTCTAGTTACCAGGATGTAGTAGTAGTAGTAGTAGTAGTAGTAGTAGTAGTAGTAGTAGTAGTAGTAGTAGTCAGTGTAGCTAGGAAAGACCCCATCCTCTGAATGCTCTAGGTCTCTAGTCATTAGTAGTAGTAGTAGTAGTAGTAGTAGTAGTAGTCAGAGTAGCTAGGAAAGACCCCATCCTCTGTAGTAATAGTAGTAGTAGTAGTTATCAGTGTACTAGAAAGACCCCATCCTCTGAATGCTCTAGGTCTCTAGTTACCAGGATGTAGTAGTAGTAGTAGTAGTAGTAGTAGTAGTAGTAGTAGTCAGAGTAGCTAGGAAAGACCCCATCCTCTAATGCTCTAGGTCTCTAGTTACCAGGATGTAGTAGTAGTAGTAGTAGTAGTAGTAGTAATGGTAGTGGTAGTAGTAGTAGTATCCTAGAGGTCACCACAGGTCATTTTATACAGTGATCAATGAAATGGCTCCTATGGGGACTAACATCATCACACATGGATCCAGCTGGACTCATTGATCCACCAGAGTCTCAGCTTATGTTTTTTGCCCCAGACTGACTGGGGTTATCATAAAGTGGGTATGTCTGTAAAGGGGAAACTGGTGGGTACTCGTCAGAGGTCGAGGGACCCCTTTGGACCCCCTTTCCTCCCTGAAATTTAGCGTTCGTTTGCAGCGTTATTTAGCCTTCTTCCTGACGAGCTGGTTTGACCTGGTTGGCACTGATGGATTCTTTAGCTGCAACTTGTGTTACTGTTTTAAAGAAATTTGTGACATTGAAACAAATTTGCGTTAACACAGTATTATTGCATCAACTTTGACATCCATAGTATAAAGATAATCTTAAATATAGTCAGTATGTTTTACTGAGTGACTGTATGAAAATGGTTAGAGGTGGAGGGTAGTTATGTATTATATATTTTTGCTGAAGGAAGGATAGTCTTAAAGAGTAAACCGGGTATCAGAGGGTCCTGCACATATACAGCGTCAGCTTGTGTGAATACCAGGAAAAACAAGACGTTGTAGGATAGCTGTCTGCTCAGACTGCTGTTATAATCTCTCCTGTCAGCTAATTACCAAAGGACACAGGTAGCAGGAAACAGTAATAACAGCAGCTCTCAAAGCCAAACTGCCAGAACGCTCGTTAGCAGTCACTAAGTCATTTCCTGTATATCTGTAGCTTCATTTAAAAAAGATAGAGACTTTATGACGTGTGAAATGGGCGTGCACGCCTGTATAAAAACTCTAAAGGGAAGACTGGCCTATTTTTGGATTTTAGAGCAGATCTTTGTGACGCACACAAACCACGTAAACGCCGCTCTGACGGCTGGTGTAACAAGTTTCCCTGATAATAATGTAAGTGTAGCGTTGCAGCAGCTGCGTTTCTCCCACAAGACCTGCATGATGACACTTGTACATGTACAGTATACTGGATATATACTGGATATACAGCCTTTTAGTGGGTGTATTAATGCTATAAACCAGCTACTCCCCTGATCTGAGAGGTAAATTTGTTTTTGTGAATGGAGTCTGGTGGCTTTGAAGAGGGCAACGTTCCCCGTCAGAGAGGGCTGAAAGCAGCGTTATGTAGCTGTCTTCACAACCACCAGACTACATTCACAAAAGCAGTAATTTTACCTCGCAGAACACTGGAGTATCCATACAACCCCTCTCCAGAAAATCTAACTAACCATGTCATTTATCTCCAGCTTTGCAGAGCTATCGTTGCTTCCACATTATTCATAACCTTATTGATCAGCTTACTTTGGTATCAGAAACAGGTAACAGAAAATAATGTAGATGTCCCTTTAAGGTTTAAATTGATAAATTATTTATGCTTTGCCTCTTTTATTTGTTAATGGTGAAGCTGTTTGACCAACTCTGTACTAATTTTGAGTATTCCCAATAATTTGTGAACAGTCCCTTAATATGTAAATCTTTAATATAATGTGTTATTTAATCCAGTTTAATGGACCACAGTGATCGCTGACAGTATGCATGTAATCGAAGCACAGTGGAGTTGATGTGCCTCCGTCAGGCGGCAGCGTGCCGGTCGATGCGTGCATCCTGTGTGAAGACATTTCCTGCACTGATCTTTTTTTAGCTCTGAGCTGTTAGAGCTCCACGTCACGGCGACTGTCTGGCCTCTGCACTGTGCATCTTAATCAGGGAGCCACATACATATATTTATCTGGCCATAACAGGGCAGAACGGCTCCATCACTGAAAACGGGTCCACAATTTACGTAGCCACTGTTGCAATGCCATTTATTTTTTATAGAAAATACATTTGTGGAGCAAATGTTAGAAGAATATTGTTTTTACACCACTACATTTTAAAAGATAAGACAAGGGATGTTCTGTGTTTTTATTATTGTCCTAAAATCCCATTGAACACCAACAATGAACTGATCAGACTATCAAATGTGTTTCCAAAGCTTGATATATGCTATTATTCCTCTGAGCCATAAACATCCCACAAACACATCCTGCTGGTGAAATACTCACCAGGCCAGCAAATGTGGTTGAAAATAGTCCCCAACAAGTCCCAGCCTGGACTAAAACCGATGTGAGAATACAGTTTACAGGTTATTTCATAGTGAAAATGCAGTTTTCCAGAGCCCAAGGTAACAACTTCAAATACCCCCAAATCTTCCATTTTAAATGATAAAAAAACACAGATAAGGGAAGTAAATCCTCTCTGTTTCTACAGAGGGAAAAGTTGATCGACCTGTTGGTCCACCACATTGGTCTAAACCAGACCTGGGCATTATACAGCCCGCGGTTCTGTCCGGCCCGGGTTCTGTCCGGCCCAGGAGGTCTAAAAAACACACACAATTTTACTTACGAAGCTAAAAAAAAACAGTAAAGAAGCTTTTATTTTGAAATGCTGGAGTAGTGTTGCTTCTTCCTGTCACATAGACATTGATGTAATGGAGGTGATGTCTGAAGTAGCGTCGGCTGCTGAGGCGGCAGTGTAGAGAGTTTTCGGACCCCTCCAGCGACTCGGTCAAAAAGCAACTTACGACAAATCTGACGACTTTTTCTGGTGTAACTGGAGACCTTTGGAGACTCTGACCTGGAAGCACATCTTAAGTGTCAATGTTAAATGTTAAATGGAAGGATTAATGTTAAGTTAAATGTTAAGTTTCCTGTATATAATGTCATTATATTAATAATCTGCTGTTTGGAGGATTTTCAGTAGAATAAATGCTGATCAATCAGTGTCCAGTATGTTTCCTATAGTGATCAATAGAGGTCATATCTGACAGCGCTGTCACCAAATCAAAAATCAATCACACCATCAGTCTCCTTGAAAAGAAGATTTGCACCTCTGGCTCCACTAAAGCCCCTCTCAGTATGACATTAACAGCACAAGCCAGCAAATTGATGGACAAAATAATAATAATAATAAGCTCTGATCCATTTGGACTAGTCGGACATTCGAGCCAGATCGAGTCTCTTTTAAGATTATATTTGTAGTAAGGTTTGATTTGAGCACACGTGCCGCCCAAGGACACATTGTGCTCTTTGCTGAAGTGGCTGAGTGGGACATGATGTTCCCGTCTGTGGAGAACGTGCAGCTCTCAGACGAACAGAAGCTGAAGCTGCAGCTCTGAATCTCTGCTGAGCGGCGAGATGTGATCGATCCAGATCATGTGGAGCGTTAATGTGACGAGCACACGAGTCGTGGGACACGAAGTGGGGCGTAGTTTAAACTAGGCCCGGCAATCAATTCAAATATTTAATCACACTTCATTAGCAATTAATTGCAAAATAATCACATTTTTTATCAGTTCAAAATGTCCCTTAAAGGGAGATTTGTAATTAGAGTATTTAGCGTTAGGGTTAGAGTATTTAATGCTCTTATCAATATGGGAGCGGGGTATGTCTACATTTATTATTGGAAATCAATCGTGTTTTATATCAGCCTCATATCCTGCTTGCAAAAATGTATACCACATGGTTAACGCTCTGAAATGATTGGTCTGTTTTAGGAAACAAAACTATGTGGTTATGGTTAGAAAAAAAATCTTAGTTGGTGTTAAAATAATAACTAGGGCTGTCAATTAACTAAAATATTTAATTGATCAGACATTTTTTAATCTGTTCAAAAATGTACCTTGAAGGGAGATTTGCCAAGTATTTAATATAGGAGTGGACAAATATGCTGCTTTATGTAAATGTATGTATATATTTATTATTGTAAATCAATACCAACACTAATCAATGCCAGATATTGTCCAGAAACCCTCCCAGGTTCTGACTTTAGCATCAACAATCTGCTCCAATCAGAACATGGCAAACTGCAGCCCAACAGACAACAACAGCTGTCAGTGTGTCAGAGTGCTGACTGGACTAGGACTTGATCCAGACTGACTGGGACTATCAGAAAGTGGGCATGTCTGTAAAGGGGAGACTGGTGGGGACCCAGAGAACCCATTTACATCCACACATCTGGAGGTCAGAGGTCAGCGGACCCCTCTGATAGTGGACATGTAGCGTCCTTTGCGTCTCGCCCTCCAAGCTAGTCGGACCTGGTCGGTACCGATGCCTTCTTTGGATTTTCTAGTTTAATATGAAACCAGTATCTTCACTCAAGCTTGAAATCTGAGCCTGTTACAACCTCGTTTTCATTAATACCTTAAAGAAATTAGTGGCGTTGAAGCGATTTAGCATTAAAATGTTATTATTTACTTTGGCAGCCCGAATTTAAACTTCAGATTTTACTTCTTTTGACTTAAATATGAGGATTATTGATGACAGCAGTCAATCAACAAGAGTCCTGCTATTCAAAATTCACGTTCCCGCTCATATCCCACCACCCAAACTCCTTTTTTCCTTTCTTCCTTTCCTTACCTCCTCATCTCTGGATTCTCCCGCCCTTTTGCCATCATTGATCCTTCCTCAGCTCTTCCTTCGCTCCTCATCCTCACCCCTCCGTTTCCTGTCCCTCCCTGACCCTCGTTTATCTGCATATGTAAGTGGCAGCGTCTTTGTCAGTAAAACTAATTACAGTGCTCTTTTTTTAAGGACACAGCGTGACTTAAAATGATAAACAGCATTACGTCCTGGAATCCTCTCTAGCTTAATAATTATTGCTGCTTTTAGAGGATTTGCAGTATACATGGATGTAAAATGACCCAGATTCCTTTATGATAAGCCAGTGATGGAGGCCGATCAGGGCCGCTGTGATAAAACTCATCTGGGGTTTATGTGTGTGTTCATATGCTGTGAGGATATTAACACGGTGTGACAAAGCAGCTGCTGATCCTCTGAGATATGAAAACAACATCAACAAAAACATGATGCGTTTTACGTCAGCGGCTCAGTCACAGAACCATCTGACAGGTCGGCTCATGTTTAGAGGCATAAGATAAGAAAAAGATTTCATTTATTTATCCTGACTTTTCCTAAATTTGTTTCTTATTTTGATGATGAAGAAAACATGAAATGATGTCTGGTTCCAGTTTCTGAAATGTGAGCATTTGCTGCCAGTCTTTTTCATATCCAGTATTTTCATATATTGATATTATTAATATTTGAGTTTTGGATTCTTGGTTGGACAAAACAAGACATTTGAAGACATCATCTCAGGCTCTGGGAAGCTGTGATGAGCATTTGTTTCAGTTTTTTCACAAATTAATTTAACTGACCGATTAGAAAATTAAGTGCAGATTATTCAACAATGAAAATAATTCACCACAAGTGATAACAAAGAGGAGCCGCTTAAGTAAATTGTGTCTATATTGGTTCTTGGCCGTTGCCATGTTTGTTTTGGGCCATTGTTGATGATGTTTACTGAGGTAATCAATCAGAGAGGAGGATCCTGTTCTATAGATTTCTATAGATCCAGAGGAGTCGCCCCCTGCTGGCTGGAGACAGGATGCAGGTTTAAGGCTCTTCAGCATTGACTTCACCTCTCAGACCTGTAGTTGCTCACTGTATTAAATCAAAATGAATTCAACTGAACAACAACAAATCTAAACAATTTTAAGTGACCACAGACCTCACGTCCACAAAAAGAGAGATTTCCCAAAGTTTCGGAGCTTTGACCTCAAAGATATTTATTCTCTTGTAGTTTAAGCAGATGATGGTGATATAACAAAACAGCCTTGGGTCCATTCACTTCACTTTTTCCAGTGGTGTCAACCGTATGACACAGCCTGATCAGCTGATAGCGATTGCTCAGTTGCCATGGAGATGTTCTGTTGACAAGACCAGCAGTTGTTACGATGTCATCCATAGCCTTTGTAGGACTCGTTGTTCACGTCGGCTCGTAAGTGGACCTTGATTTGGGATTACTATGGCCAAGGTAAAGAATGAAGCTCTCAAGGCTGGTGATAAGGAGGAGGAAGAGAAGCAGGATGATGATGATGATGATGAAGATGAAGATGATGATGGTTAGAATAGAACAGTATCATCATTTTCATCACAGTTATTTCCTCTTTCCCCCCTCCATCTGTGTTGTCATCATCAACACATTCTTCTCCTCATCAGCCGTCCAGGTGGGCAAGAGGAAGAAGGTGATGATGATGATGATGAAGATGATGATGATGATGATGATGATGACTGTTTTGTTAACCCCTAAACATCCACCTGTCTACACCTGGGTTATTTTCACGACACAGTAAAATGACAGAAAAGACAAGAATCTACTCAGTTTATTAAACGTTCGTATTCATGTCAGTTATCATCGGACTGATCAGTCTCCTCATATCTGATCTGCCTGGCACACAGAGATAAAACACAACAACGCAAACTGTCCTGTAGAGTATAGAACTGTGTTTTTCCCATAGAAATGGATGTAGAGTAACATTACTCAGGGTAACAGGAGATAACATTATCAGACATGTAATAATAACCATATAACCTATTTTCCAGTAACAGACTACAGCTGTATTGTATAATTACACTGGATCTCCAACTAATGACAGATATAATCTACTGTCATTGAACATCCCTCTAGTAGGGTTGGGTGAAATTATTACAGCATAAGTCAGCAATATTTTACATGGGCATCAAGTATCAATATTTTATTATATAAACTATTAAACCCATAACAACCTGACGTCTTTCAGTTTTAAAGCTAGAATGAAGATACTGGTATTATATGAAACTAAAATACATAAAGAATCCACCAACCAGGTCATTAGTTATTCAGGAAGAACGCTGAGTGACGCTCCAGACTCGCTAAAGGTTGGCGAGGAAAAACCGTCCTGTCCATGTTCAGAGGGGACCGCTGACCTCTGACCTCCAGATGTGTGGATGTAAATGGGTTCTCTGGGTCCCCACCAGTCTCCCCTTTACAGACATGCCCACTTTCTGATAGTCCCAGTCAGTCTGGATCAAGTCCTAGTCAAGTCAGCACTCTGACACACTGACAGCTGTTGTTGCCTGTTGGGCTGCAGTTTGCCATGTTCTGATTGGAGCAGATTGTTGATGCTAAAGTCAGAACCTGGGAGGGTTTCTGGACAATATCTGGTATTGATTAGTGTTGTTATTGATTTATTTTATTGATATTTGCATAAAGCAGCATATTAGTCCACTCCCATGTTGATAAGAGGATTAAATACTGGACTAATCTCCCTTTAAGGTTCATTTTGAACAAATAAAAAATGTGATTAATTTGTGATTCATCACAATTAACTGGACAAACATGTGATTAATGATGATTAACTATTTTTATCAACTGACAGCACTAATGGAAATATATCATATCACAGTACTTGACATATTACAAATATTGTGATAATATTGTATCGTGGGGCCTCTGGTGATACCCACCTTCTATCCTTTTAAACCCAGAGATGCTCACAAGTCATTGTTTGCAAGTCCAAGTCACTGTGTGACTTTGGGTGCCCCTTAAGTCCAAGTCTCTGCTGCCTGGTCTTGTCAAAAGGAAATGCATCACATTCCAGAATCATTCTGTTTTCTTGTTCACAACCTGGCTGGATGATCTGGTTCCCAGACTCTGTTGTTCCAGGTCACCACGTTCCCAGATCCCAGCTGTTAGTTTGATGAGCACAGTGTTATTATAACTGACAGAAGTTATGATCACAACTATTAAAGAAGACTCCCATTGTAACCAAGCTAGTTATCCTTTAGGGAGAGTAAAGAAAAACGTTTCATTTAGGGATGAAATCGTCATCATTCCTCAGTTCTTTATCGTGTTGTCAGCATCATTTCTCATCATTGTTTTTCTTCTCTCGTTCTTCCTCTTCTTGACTCACATGTGGGAAATACGTAGTGAGGAGGAGGATGGTGATGCTGATGACTGGAATCTTGACAATAACATGAAAACCAGATCAACCAGGTCAACCAGATCAGCATCACCACCATCGCTGAGTTTCAGGGTGAAGTTAACTGTAGGTCACCTGGCAGGAAGCAGCCACAGTTGCCAAGTCTGTTTATTAGACGTGACTTTGGACTCGTTTTTCTGTGTTTTTTTGTGTTTTTTTGTGCTTGTTTCTAAAGTGCAGTTGCTTATGTGGGCTTGCCCCGGTCTCTCGCCTCTGTACTGGTCTAGTTTGTCCTGTTGCAGTCACTCACCAGCACTACGTCCACTCAGAGCGTTGCTGTTGTTGTGAGATAAATCTTTGTGGGGTTGATGGAGTTTAGCTAATGATGGCAGTGGGTAAAATATGGCAGAAAGTACAACAAAGACTGTAGAAAAGAGAGAGGACTGAACAGTTGGATTCACCCTAAAGTGAGGTACGATTCAAAGGCAGTTTGCTGTTTTTGTAAGTGTGATATACGAGCACATCCTGCCGATCTGGTGAAAGGCAAAAATTCAATTAAATGTTCAAATTCTTTAAGTTTAATTAACAAAGAAGTCAAGTTACAAGCTAAAAATTGAATACAGTTCACAAGAAACATGTAATTTTACAAGCAAAAATAAAATGAAATGCATGTAATCCATGAAGTGGCTGCCTCTGTCATACTGTGACATGTAGGGAAGGTTGATTGTTTTGGCCTTTTTCTCTCAAAAAAATCAGACAACAGTGGTGATGATGATGGAGATGATGAAGAGGAGGCTCTTGGGCGGTAAACACTACCTGCTGCTGTCTGTGTTTGGCCCCCAGCTGCTGTTGCATAACTGTTTTATTGTCCCTCTCCGAATCGGTGTCAGGTCATGTTGGGAGGGAAGGAAGTGATTCAGAAATCTGTCATAATCCACAGGAAATGGTACGACCCCCCTGTGTGTGTGTGTGTTTGTGTATGTGTGTCACTGTAAGCATGAGATTAGTGGCGGCAAGCCAGACTGGCGCTGGGTTGTACCAACATCCTCCCTCTTATAAAGACTGACCATGTGAGCTGTGGCCTGATATAGACCAATAGCCCTTTAATTTGGGAATAAGATGTGAGAGGCTTGTGTGTGTGTGTGTGTGTGTGTGTGTGTGTGTGTGTGTGTGTGTGTGTGTGTGTGTGTTTTAAACCTTAACTTCAGAACAAAGAGAGCAGGACAACATTGTACCTTTTCAGCATGTTTATTACAAATATTTACACCATTATTTCAAGGTAAAAAAGCAGCTTGGAATGTGAGGTAATATTATTTTCACGTCATTTCAGTGACATAAAAACACGTTTAGAGGCTTCCGACACCATGTGGACAGCCCAGTTTGATCTCAGCACCATGTGAACACAGGGCAGTCCCTTATAGCAGTAGTATTGATTTGTCAAAGTCCCCAGCAGCAGCTCAGTGTGTGCATGTGTCCTTCCTCTTTCAGTGTTTCAGTCTCATATCCCGGTACATGAAGGCAGGAAACTCCCTGAAGTATGTGTTGCTGTGTGGTGAACCGTTGACTGACTCATACCACTATCTGCTGATTCACACATACACACGCTTTGAGTCAGCGACAGTCACTTGTTTGGACTCATTTTACTGAAGGTGAATCACCGAGAAACAAAAAGCAACCAGTTCCCCTTCAGTTTCTTCCTCCAACTTCCCGGCGGCCCGTAGCTCCGTTAGGCCTGCTTCACTCTCTTCTTCTCTGTACGGGGCTTCACCAGCCCGGCAGATCGACCGGCTCGCACCATGGACCCGGTAATTCCTCTGTCCGGGACCGCCGATGTAGGTCAGATCCTTAGTGCGCAAAGGGGGTCAAACCGCCCTTATAGGTTAACGAGGAGTTCAGAATCACTCCGCTCCAAAGTCCCATTGGAGGCTATTTTCTCCCTCCATCTGTTCAGAAGGCAGGTATAACCCGATTTAGAGACAAAGCGGTCAGAGACTCCCCGGCCCCGGCGCGACAGCTGCCCAGCGGGGCCGCATACCTCTCCTCCCCGGGCTCCAGCCTCGCCCTCTTGCTGGGAAGGAAGTCAGGCGCCGCCGACGCCTTGCCCCGGCGCTTCCTGGACTGCCTCGTCGGGCTCATGTTCTCTTTGTCCTCTGTGACCTCACCATCGCACCCTTCCTCTTCGCTGCCCGGCTCCTCTGAGGGCTGCTCGGCTGAGTTCAGCCCCGGCGTTGGCTCAGGCTGTGGCTCGGGCAGCACGGTTTGTTCCCCCGGGCTGGAGCTAGTGTCCATCGGTTCCTCCGGTGTTGGCTGCGCGCCGCTTGGCGCTTCGCTCTCACGGGAGGAGTGATAGATGTCCCGGGCAGACCTCATGACCAGGGAGAGCAGAAGGCTCCGGTGGAGTCTCAGTCCGCCTCTCTGGGTCCTGGAAGCGTACAGCTTGCTTATCGACACGGCCAGGATCCGTCTGGCTTCGGCGTTCACTTCCATAGCGGTCGTTGCACTCATTGTTCTATTTTTTTTGTTATGCGTAATTACGCACGGTTGTTTTGGCACTTTCACCAAAGGCTCAACAAGCAGACGATCTATTTTCCTCTGTCCTGAGTTCAGTTTCTAGTTTGTAATCTGTCTCAGCTCGGACTTCGGCTGCTCACCAGTTGTTGTACTCAGATATGAGCGCGTCCGAGTAGCAGGGTGGCGTTTTATTTCCTCTTTGACGTAACGTGGACTTCATTCCTCTGTAAGTGACAAACAGGCGCCGCCCACACCTGCTGTAGCTGCAGCGCGCTCGCGCACGCACGCACGCACGCACGCACACACACACACACACACACACACACACACATCTGTTCCGTCTATCGTTTTTCTCACAGTAGATGAAAGTGTAACTCCGTAAAATCAACCCTATATATATATATATATA
>CAMQGK010000115.1:1162500-1177500 GCA_947000775.1 Pterois miles | reverse complement strand
ATTGGACCCTTTGGTGGGCCGGTTCTGGCCCTCGGGCCGTATGGTTGACACCCTTGATCCACTCTTGAAGGAGCCTCAGCACTTTCTTTATTATCTTGTTTCTGCAGAGGACACACTGGAGCATCCTTTACCAAAGGAAAGGAGACAATGCCGTCCCACAATTACTTGCAGCCGCAACATTTAAAGCGACGCACCATTTAGCCGTTCATGAAAACAAACAATATGCTTATCTTGTATATCATTTTCATACAGTTACATACTAATTGGGATTAATGTTGATAAATATGAGTGGACAGTGACGACCATTTAATTTCACTTTATTTCTCTTTATTTATTTTTACCAAGCAACAAATAGGTAAAAAAAAAAAAAAAAGGATTCAAGAAAATAAATAAAATAAACATAAAACATGAGATAATCAGCATAAATAAATATTACATGTTCATAAGGGAGCAGGAAGAAATATTCATTTAATGACCAAAAAGATGTATCGTATAAACTTCCTTTTTTTATTTCAGTTCCAACCTCTGTAATGATGAATTGATGATTTCTCCGTCACGGCTTTCTTTGACCTCGTGACGTTTCCCATCAGGGTCAAGAAAAAGTGGTCAGGAAAACCCAGTTGTGATTTATCATATTAGCACTTCCTGTTCTCTCATGTGGAAGTCAACAGGTCTTTTGAAGAGGTTTTTAGTCAGATACCGAGATAAAGTCTGTGGTTAACACAGACTGAAGAGATTTAACATTTTGTTCTACAACATAAAGAACATCAGTAAATATCCCACTCATGATTTTTGAAGCCTTTTTATGTCTTAAAATAGGCGGTTGCTAACAACTGTCTAAATGAGGCTACTAAATGTCATTTTATTTATTTATTTATTTATTCATTTGTTTATTTGACAGGGACAATACATGTACAGTAGGCACTGATAAACCTAATTAAAGTGCAACCAGTGTGATGTATATAGGACTTCTAGCTAGAACTAATTTACAGACCTTGTCCCTGGTTAGTCTTTCAAGGAAAAAATAAAAATACATAGCACTGCATTATACATAAAATCATAAAACTGTGGCTCAGAGGGTAGATCGGGAGGTCGGTGGTTCGATCCCCGGCTGCTCTGGTCACTTGTCGATGTGTCTTTGAACAGAATTGTTCCTGAAGGCTGACCCGTCAGTGTGTGAATGAGCACAGAGTCGGATGCTCAGCGGCCTCTAATATCAGTGTGTGAGTGTGTGTGACATGTGGCGTGAAGAGCTTTGAGTGGTTGGAAGAATAGAAAAGCTCTGTGTAAATACAAGTCCATTTCCCATGAAACAACATTGTACATTACAGTAAATTTACGTGGCATGGAGAGGAGGTCGTGTTGCTCTGGCTCTGTCTGTTTGGTGACGCTGAAGCTGATTGACTTTATTCTGGATCCATTTTCTCACAGTTATGTTCACAATACACAGTATGTATTATTTTTGTCGTATGGTTTGTCAATATTGTATTTTCATTTTGGTGTTGATCCTTCCTCTTCCTGAGTTTTCTTCCATTTTTTCTTTTATCCCGGTTAAAGGGGATTTTAACAGGAGGGTGTCGTATCCTGTACACACTGTAAAGCCCCCTGAAACGGCAAAACTGTGATTTTGAGCCATACAAGTAAAATGAACTGGACCTGAGTTGTATTTATGTTCCCAATCAGAAGTCAGTGATCACAGGTTTAGTTTAGTTTCAGCCAGTGTTTACAGACGCAGGGCTGCCCGGTGGTGCCGTGGTTAGCTCTGTCGCCTCAGCCAGAGGGCCACGGGTTGGAATCCGGCTTTCTCAGGTCTTCTCTGGGTTCAGAGTGGGCGTCTGTCTCTGTGTGCCCTGTGATGGACTGGCCTGTCCAGGGTCAGTCACCATCCATCGCAGTCATCCGCCTTCACAGCCGTGCTGTGTATACTCACATTCAGGAGACCGCGGCGTCCTTGTTTCGTGGCCTAATGTTAGCTTCAGCTAAAGTTAGCTAATGTTAACTTCTTGGGATTGGATTCACACTTCAGAAATCATAAAAATGGGCTTCATTTGTGGAGATTATCTTGCTGAACAAAATGTGTTATAAACGTTTGTTTGCCACAGAGCTGATTTTCTTCAATAATCCAAAATCCACTGGAACAATCAATCCCATTGTAGAGCGAACCAGGGCGATGCTAATTCCTGTTGGACTACAAATATATGTCATCCTGGGGCTCTCTATGGTTCAGTCAGGGGAAGAAACCAAATAAGACACAGTTCGGCTAAAAAAAGCTTATTTCATAGAAATAAAAGCACCTTAAAATAAAATAAAACCACATATCCCATAAAATAGTAGTTTAATAATAGTTTTTTTCCCATATACCACAACTACATCTCAGGTTGAAAATTCCTCTTCTGGGGATCTTGAAGTAAATAATAAAATATAATAGCCGGACAGCAAACAAAGTGAGTGACTGTTGGGGGGAAATGCTGTTTACATATCAGTGGTGCAACATATGGACGTTTGGAAGTAGCCACATCTGTATTTCTTTTTACTTGTGGGCCTAAAATAATACCCATCATGACAGTAGACGTGTGAATAAGAGACGTGATTTTCTAATTTTCTAAAATATCTGACTCTGTGGTAAAAAAAAATAAATAAATAGTGTGGAAATAACCACCGCAGAAGTCTTAAATTAGCCAAATTACATAATTTGAGGCAGCTGAAATGATGCCACTTCTGATCATGAACCCCTTTTTACACCCACACGCCTCACTCCGCCCGTCAGTGTAACTCAGAGCTGGATAACTATTCATTCAGAGTGCAAATTACACTTGTTATCAGTAACGCTGATAATCACCGTCCCACACTGTCAGATGCTGGAAAAAAAAATTAAAAAGCAAGCTGTAACCATGGAAACCTTCCCCATTATCACTCCTTTTCCTTCCTACATGACGTGAACGTGGCATCAGAAGCACTATAGAGGTTACAATGGGTTTGGCAGCAGCAGTGAGACAGTGGAGTTTCAAAAATAATACTTATAATGTTGAGAAAAAAGGTGACCTGCTGCCCAGAAATGTATTGATGGGCATCGAAAAATGTTATAACATATATAACTCCTTTTAAAATAAGATTCCAGTTGGATGTTTTGCCCTGAACCCTCCTAGACCCCCGATCCCGAATGACTGTATTGTCTTTCAGAGTGAGGATGCAGATATCTTATGAAACTAGAAAACCTACTGAATCCACTGGGTCTCAGTGTAAAGCTGAGACTCTGGTGGATCAATGAGTCCAGCTGGATCCATGTGTGATGATGTTAGTCCCCATAGGAGCCATTTCATTGATCACTGTATAAAATGACCTGTGGTGACCTCTAGGATACTACTACTACTACTACTACTACTACTACTGCTACTACTACTACTACTACTAGTACTACTGCTACTACTACTACTACTAGTAGTACTACTGCTACTGCTACTACCACTACTACTACATCCTGGTAACTAGAGACCTAGAGCATTCAGAGGATGGGGTCTTTCCTAGCTACTCTGACTACTACTACTACTACTACTACTACTACTACTACTAGCTACTCTGACTATCAGGGGGTTTCTGAGACCTTTACTCAACACTAGTGATCAATATCCAATCACTGAAAAATACAGAAATCTCCAGATGTCAAAAGTTTTTGATCCTAAATCCCAGCATGTCTTTTTCTCTGGTGTTCCTCAAGGTCTTGGAGTCTTAATGTGGTATTTTGGAGGATTATTGATCATTTTGATCAATTCTCAAGTGGTAAAAAAAAAAACAAGTTCAACTTAGAAGCAAATCTGTGTAACAAATGGTATCAACCCAAAAATTACTGCAACAACTTATGAAACATAACCGAGTATGAGGATGGAAGTTATATACTAATATCATAATGTTATAAACCCTGATACACGTTCACATTTTATTTTATATAATTCATTAATTCATGTTTATTTCTATTAATAACTAGAACAACTTGACCCTCAGAGCTGAGCAGCATCTCAGATTAATCTGCAGGTTTCCAGCTTTCAGATGATGTTCACCACTAATATGAGACATCTACTGTTGACCTGCTGTCTCCCCCTAAAGACCCCCTGGACCCCCTAAAGACCCCCTCGCCCCCCTTAAGACCCCCTGGACCCCCGTAAAGATCCCCTGGACCCCCTTAAGACCCCCTGGACCCCCCGAAAGATCCCCTGGACCCCTAAAAATACAAAATCAAGTCTATTGGGGTTAATTGCACATGTAAATGCATAAATTGTCAAATCAGAAATACAAAATATAGGGTTTATGCTGTACTTGAGCTTTAATCAAACCTTACATGCTACTGGAAAAGATTTAAAGGAGCATTTCTGCTCAACTCTCCTGTTCACTCTCATCACATCTGTTACTTGTTACTTGTATGTGCTGTGAGTTTGAAACCAAACTAAATCACAGCCCGGCGTGTACGTTACGTTGGACGAGTCCTATAAGCCGAGCGGTTCTTAAGCAAAGAAAACAACCAAACATGACTTCACTCGACTGGTCGCTATGGTGACAGTGTTATGTGTGATTATACTTACTCTGCCTGAGGCCAAATGGGCGGTGTGTGTGTGTGTGTGTGTGTGTGTGTGTGTGTGTGTGTGTGTGTGTGTGTGTGTGTGTGTGTGTGTGTGTGTGTGTGTGTGTGTGTGTGGCAGACTGGAGGGTGGGGCCTGCTGCTTCACTCCTGACCTACAGGATTTCTCTGTGTAGTGTAAACATTGGTTGGTAGGACGGGGAAATGACCTAGTCGCCAAAATATGAGACGTACAGGCAGAAAGTTTGGAGACTGTTGCTACAGTTAACATTATATAATGTTGTACTGATTACCTGTTTTATTACCAGCTTCTGGCTGTGTTGATTGGTGGCGTGTTAAACCTCTAACAGATTTTTGTTTGCAGCTTTTAGCTCCTTAACTACAAATCACGTGTCCCTCTTTTTTTAATCACTGATCATTTTTTAATGAATCTCTTTGGCTGTCTGTTTGGCTGTATTTCTGATGATGACATATTTTTGTAGGCCAACCAGGATGTTAGCGTAGCCCTGGTTCCCTCCACAAAAATCCTTCATGAACCCCTTTAAGATAAGATAAGATAAGATGAACCTTTATTAATCCCCAGAGGGAAATTCGGGATGATTAATGAGTAAACTGACCGTGATGACCATGACTAAGAGACGTATTTTATGGATGTTTCATATTATATTCAATGCATAATAATGATGGTACAGAACAACTGATAAACTGTACATCCATCCATCTGCAACCACTTATCCCGTTAGGGGTCTCGGGGTTCTGGAGCCGATCCCAGCTGGCGTTGGGTGAAGGTGGGTTCACCTGGACAGGTCTCCAGTCCATCACAGGACACATAGAGACAGACAACATTCACACTCACATTCACACCTACAGGACATTTAGAGTCATCAGTTAACCTGCATGTCTTTAGACTGTGGGAGGAAACCAGAGAACCTGGAGAAAACCCACATTAACACGGGGAGAACATGGAAACTCCACACAGAAGGACCTTAAGCTGGATTCAAACCTGCGACCCTGTTGCTGTGAGATGACAGTGCTAACCACTGCACCACCGTGCTGCCCTAAACTGTGCAATTAACTCAGATAAACTCAGAAAAAAAAGTTTGTGTTTCGTCGATTCCACTTTGTTTTCAATGTTCATGGACTTGTAAAAATTTTAACATGGGTCTGGCCCATTTTAGCATTTTTCACGGGTAAAGAAGTGATACTTAAGTACCCTGATGGTGCTGCATTTAGTAAAATATTAACATATAATTTCAAAAAGCCCACTGAGACGTTCAACCAACAGTCCAAAACCTAAAGGTATTCACTATAAAATGATATAAAACAGAGAAACACAGCACTGAGAACTGTTACAGAGAGTGATACAGCAATTCAATCAATCAATTTGCATTTATTGATTTTGTGTAGCCTAAAATCACAATTTTACCTCAGGGGGCTTTACAGTCTATAGAGGATACGACACCCTTCACAAAACGACCCTCACATTGGATGAGAAAAACTCCTTAAACCAAAAAAAAAACAAAAAAAACCCGCTTTTAACAGGGAAAGAAGAAAAAATGGATGAAAGGTTGAGTGAACACAATGACTGCAGGAGGTTTGTGGTAAACGAGCAACTTGGATGAACTCTGAGCAGATTATTTGATTTCCTGTGAATATTTCATTGGTGATGATTTTCTTGTTTTTGAGTCTACATGTCTATATTTTGTGTTATTATTTTATTTTTTAAACAATGATACCTACTTGATAGGCTTATTTTTTGACAAATTTAGTGTTTTCTTCTGGCCGAAGCTTGGCCAGTATTCTGTCAGCTCTTTGGTTGTTTTAAGTGTTTCTAATGCAGAATGAGGCTGTTTATCGGAGAGGGGAGGCTCTGTGGATATAACTCGTGTTCAGGTCTTCACTGTTGTCGCCCCTAGTCTGATGAACTAACATGTTTTTAATGGACTAGCAGGAGTTGACTGGCCTACTGTAAATGTGTACAGTTGAACAGGGTTCTGCGTTTTCATGGACTTCAGCAGTGATTTAAAGGTTTGAGAGACGGTGGTGTGTGAGTGCAGACTGGTGGTTAAAGTGGTTGTGTAACTGTACTGCAGCATCATGACACACAGCCTGGTGTTTGTTGTGGTTTTCAGTTGCATCCTGTCATCATTGACCATCCGCTGACGTCATGACGTGTTCACCTCTTTGTTCTGCGAAGCAGCTCCGTGTATCTTCAGCTGTAAATCAAAGAAGCAACAAACCAGCTGGTAGCTCCTTTTAAAACAACCTGTTTTCAATCATCCCGACTGAATGCATTCAGCAGCAGCAGCAGTGAGATGTACTGGCGACTTCCAACAATGAAAGTAGGTCATCCTTACAAGGAGCACTTGAAGGCATCATTAAGGAATGGGTCAGGGTGTCTATTTATAGAACGACTGTTTCTTCCTGCTCGTTGACTCTCAGCCATTTTCTTTTGTTGTGCCTCGCTTCATTTCAGACTTTGCTTCATTCCAGCAGAGGAGATTTTTCCTGTGAAATCACTGTTTTAAAAATGACTCAAACTTTCCACTGAGGCAGATCTGCAGTCAGCTGAGCCAGACAGCAGATGAGCAGCAGAGATAAAGCACGTGGAAAATAATATCCGACTCTTTTCAGACATTTTGTTAAAAATACCTCGAAGTCCTCTCACACATATCTGAGGGTGTTTTGTGATCTGATCTAAAGGTCTGAGGATGGATGCTGTCATATGCTGCAGTCCACAGATAGTAAACTGCTTTGACGCAAGTTTGACTTTTGAGTCTTGACCTTTGTGTTGTCATGTCACACTGTGTAACACACTGTGCCTTATGTAAGAGACAACACCTGACAAGTTATAGCCATAGACTCTATAAGAAGTGGACGTAGTCACTGTGACGTCACACGCTGGTTTCGAAGCCTCGATCTCCACATTTTGGCTCTCGCCATCTTGTTTTTTGGAACCGTAAGTGACAGGAGAGGGGAAGGTACAGTAAGTACATCAAGCCCAATGTTCATAGTGACCAAACGGTGGTACCACCTCTGTCCATCACGTGATGCCATTGGGTCCAAAATACTTTTTCCCATAGACCGATTGGGAAAGAGACGTCTTTAACTTAGTGGATAATTTTTTGAGGTAATTGAATTTCCCAAACATTAGGTCCTAAAAGTTGTAAAATAATACCTGAATCCAGAGTTATTTTTCATCCTGCATTCATGTGAACGTGACCCAGACTGAGGCTGGAGCGAGGGCTGGGAGGTGGAGTTAAAGGAAACGCTACTGCGCTGTGGCAGTGGAGCCATTTTGGCTTCATGCACTACTGAGCAACTTTCATAGGAACAAGAGCCTCCAGCGCTGTATCCAGTTCTCTTTAACGAGTGTAAATTGAATTTCCCCATTGTGGGACTAATAAAGGTAGATCTTCTTCTTCTTCTTCTTTATACGTACGTGCCAACGGTTTTGAAGCCTTAAGTTGAGCATTTTGGCCGTTGCCATCTTGGTTTTTTGGAACCAGAAGTGACACAACAGGGTGGAGCAAAGTACAACCCAATGCTGAATAAGACGTTTTTAGGTTACCAAAAAATTTCTAAGACAAAAACACAAACAGCTCCCAGACCTGTCAATCACAAGGTAGCCGTGCCCTAAATCATCCCCTGCTTTATAAGATAAGATAAGATGAACCTTTATTGATTTGAGGGAAATTCAGGTGGTCTATCTGACTCTATGAACATCCTGCTGTATTGAAGAAGACTTGAAACTGGTGACTGAGACCAGAAACTGATGTTTACAGTGTTTACTGAGGTAATCGATCAGAGAGGAGGATCATTTTCTAGACTCTATAGAACCAGAGGAGTCGCCCCCTGCTGGCTGCAGACAGGATGACGGTTTCAGGCTCTTCAGTGTTGATTCTTAGTTTCAGGTTTAATGTGGTGCTCCATATTCTCAGGTTGTCTCGAGTTATTCAGTTATTCTGCAGGTCTTGATCTGAACTAATAATCTTCGATAAAGTCAAAACTAAATCTCTGATGCAAGAATTGACGGGGTTCTTAATTTTGAGAGTAACTAGTGACAACAATACGATTCAGAGCCAGAGAGCACTGTTCACAAGGGCTGCACAATTAATCCAATATTAATTGTGATCAAGATTTTGTAATATACTGTATATTAATGGTTTTGCTCCACTGGTCTCTGGTATAAAACAGAAAAAATGTACTGAATTCCGATGAAGAATAACTTTAATTTAAGTCTTATTTTGTTGCAAAGATTAGTTAATTAGCAGTGAAGTGAAAGCAGTGCTCTGTTGATTCATGCACCAGTGTTATTATTATAATCACGATTATCATTTAGGCCGTAATCAGCCCTACTGTCCTCTCAACCGCACTTATTTTGACAATGAAAAACTGATGTTTAGAAATGAAGCAGATTAGTGGATACTTGCATCAACGGTGACATTTATAAGTCTGACTTTTCACAGGACAGGGAGGCAGGAAGTGGAGTGAAGGAGGAGGGGAGGAGAGGAAACAGGATGAGGACAGGAAGGAAGGAGCTGGACAGGACAGGGTGGGGTTGGGAGAAAACCCCACCGGAATACAGACAAATGGGAGAGACAGGAAGCACAGCTGTAAAGAGAGACCGTGTAAGCCGGACTGGAGGATTCGCTGAGCGTGCAACCCTCATCGATCTACTCTGTCCATCTATGTGGATCGTTTACTGATTCATTTTTA
Source organism: Pterois miles (assembly GCA_947000775.1). Taxonomy (NCBI): domain Eukaryota; kingdom Metazoa; phylum Chordata; class Actinopteri; order Perciformes; family Scorpaenidae; genus Pterois; species Pterois miles. Next base: position 1,168,211 of record CAMQGK010000115.1, on the reverse strand, counting down.
ATGAGCGCAGTGATGTCCAGAGGATCTGTCAGCCTCTGTCAGACTTACAAAAACATCAAATTCAAACCGTGGGTCTGTTTTGGGAAAGGTTGGAAGAGCCTTATGTGGTTTAAGGTTTAAGGTTTATGGTTTATGGGGAGAGTCTGGTATAATATTGAGATTGTTTCAGGTTTTTTGAATTGTGTATTTAATCTACTTTATATTGTAGGTGCGACAGGGCCAGCTAAGGTAATTGTGTGGTCCCCCACTACAAAATACAAATGTCCACAACAACAGTTAAATACAATCCAATGACAATCAGACGTCACTGAGAGACAAGTCAGAAAGATATTAAGGCTGTCAATATTAGTGCGATAATAATGTGCTACGCAAATTTGTTTTGACGCCACTAATGTCTTTGACTCATTAACGTTACTTTTGTTTAAAGTTACAGTGAAGAAACTGTCTAGTTAAATAACGCTCACAATGTACTCAAATATTGTCAAGGAAAAAACTGTCCTGTCCATGTTCAGAGGGGTCCGTTGACCTCTGACCTCCAGATGTGTGGATGTAAATGGGTTCTCTGGGTCCCCACCAGTCTCCCCTTTACAGACATGCCCACTTTATGATAGTCCCAGTCAGTCTGGATCAAGTCCTAGTCAAGTCAGCACTCTGACACACTGACAGCTGTTGTTGCCTGTTGGGCTGCAGTTTGCCATATTCTGATTGGAGCAGATTGTTGATGCTAAAGTCAGAACCTGGGAGGGTTTCTGGACAATATCTGTTATTGATTAGTGGTGTTATATATTTACAATAATAAATATATACATACATTTACATAAAGCAGCATATTTGTCCACTAACATAGATAAGTATTAAATATTTGAAAAATCTTCCTTCAAGGTTCAATTTACACATAAAAACTGTGGTTAACTGTGGACAATCATGTGGATAATTACAAATAAATATTCTATATGTACGTATATATATATATATATATATATATATATATATATATATATATACCTGAATTAATAAAGGTTCATCTTATCTTATCTTATCTTAACTCGCCCTGTGGCCCTCTGCTCCTGCTAATCTACTGTAGGTCTATATACTATAGATACATCTGGACACTGTGTATTCACAGAGTTAAATGGAGTGCATTTCTTTCTGTCTGCGTCAACTCTTCTTACAGCAATTTCCTCCAAACTCAGCCTGCATCGACGTTACCATGTCAACTAATTGTATACAGATGTGTACTAGTAACTCCTCTTCTGTCCCAACAAGCCCATTTCTCCACATTTAGAGACAGATAGCCTTCCTCTTTCTTTCTTTTCTTATACTGAAACTGTCTCTTTAACCACCTTCGACCCACCAACATTATTTTGATAGATTTGATTCATGGATTTTACAAGCTGGAGGAAAGAAATATGAAAAAATGCAGTCTATCATTGGATGGTGTTTTTATTTATGTACTTCAAGTGTCATACATAAGAATAAATGTGTATAGTATTGAAGTAGCTGAATATACACAACCATCACAGACTACAACGTGTCACTGGAGACAGTTTATTTCACCAAGTACATACTGCACATACATGTCAAGTATTCGGAGGATGTAACAGTACAAATAATGCAAAGAAATAAAATTTGGATAGATATACATGGATTAGATAATTATGTACTGTATGTACAATATGTGGAGATGTCTATATATTGTATCTACAATGAGTAAGATTCATATTTACTGTGACAGATATGTACATACTACAAAAAGTACATTTAAGACTATAAATTCTAATCTAAAGATGTGCAAAAATATGCATTTAAGACTGTGAATTCTAATCTAAAAATGTGCAAAAATATAATTAGACTATAAGATAAGATAAGATACGATATTCCTTTATTAGTCCCACAGTGGAGAAATTCACACTATAAATTATAATCTAAAAATTTACATTAAAGACTCTTAATTACATTCTACACATGCACATTAAAGATAGTGAATTATATCTAAAAACGTGCATTAAATACTAAATTATAATCTAAAAATGTGCATTAAAGAATGTAAATTATAATCTAAAAATATACAAAAATGTGCATTAAAGACTTTAAATTGTTATCTAAGACTTTGCGATAAAGACTTATAATTATAATCTAAAAGGGACATACACACGAACTGCTCTTACTGTGATGGATACTACTACTACTACTACTACTACTACTACTAATAATAATAATAATAATAATAATAATAAATAATCTAAAATCCAAGAAAAATGTAATAATCTCGTTTGTGTGTTTGTTTGTGTGTTTGTTTGTTTTTCTGGATGAGGACTCGAGCCCCGTCTGCGAGGTGCGCATGCGCGTGGAGAGAAGCGGAAGTAAGCAGCATCATGTCGATAGAGGACCCATTTTTCGTTGTGAAGGGGTAAGAAATGTTCAAACTAAGACCTATAACTCAGCAATGTCACGAGCTAATTCAGTCGGTCACGTCTACAAAGATTTACACGACAGCGAGCTGGTGTTTCCTTAAAGACAAAGTTACACTAGCGAAGTTAAGGCTGAGGCTAGCTGTAGGTAGCTAGCTAGCATCGGCGCTAGCAGCGATCAGCTGTGCAGAGGTAACAGCTAGTCAGGGTGTAGATGTCTGCAGACGGTTAATGTCTCAGACTGTATTAGTTGGAAACAGACGGGCAGATTTGTGACTGTCAGGCGGTTAGTGGGGAGCTGTGTGGTTAAGGGCGGCTGCGACATGTAGCTCCTGTGTTTGTTTTGATCGAAGAGGGGCGTCGCAACCTGGTGAAGGGTGTCGACCACCGAGCAGTGTGCGGGCAGTACCGTACTGTTAATGTTAATGTTTGTGTGTTTGTGTCCAGGGAGGTGCAGAAGGCCCTTTCTCGTGCTCGGGGCCTGTTTGATAGATGGGAGGAACTGTTACAGGATGGGACTCAGGTGAGCAACAGTATCTCTGCACACATCACTGTCCTGAAGCTACTATGTGGAGGTGGATGATCCTTTTCACTACACGCCTTGACTGCCTTTACATACATACAGCTGCATCAACACACCTTGAACCAGATGGCAGGGTCTGCTCAACACACACATCAAGTTAATAAAAACACTAAATGAAACACAAAACGAATCAGCGAGAAATGTGTGAACAGTTACATCGACCTAGAGGGCCACTTTATCGATCTTTTAGAATGGATTTAAATGCCCCATACAGTAGTAATCAGCTCTGTTAATGTCAGGTCCGTCTCTACATTATTCCAGGAAGAAGAAGCAGCATATTTTAAAGCATTTTTGCTTTGCTCCATTCCAGCTTTAGGTATCTACATCTGTAGAGTACTGTGAGAGTGCAGGCCATATTGATTTTAGTTTGTGCACATGTATGCACACAGATATGCAGGAAACAGTCAAAGGAGTGATTTATATATAAGAGCTAACCAATGCTTTAATATGCTGATGTACAGCGATGGCCATTTCGACGCCACCTACAGGGTGTGGGAGACTTCCACAGCCGGTAATAAAACATGTCAGTGGTAACCAGTATCCAGCCCCTTTAGGCTCCGGTCAGGTGCATTCATTTAGAGCAGATCACTGAATACAATAAAGGTAAAAAAGTTTCCTCGCCTGTAGGGAGAAACATGATTTGTTCCAGCATGGAAACCTGGTTTTCAATCCTGTGAATGTTCTCATTCATCCAGGTCATATTCATTCTGGCAAAAATTGAATCGAAGGCAACCAGACTTAGATTTGTCTCTGAAGACGTTTCGCCCCTTATCCAAGTGGCCTCATCAGTTTGAACGCTACAGTCTGTCTTCAGAGACAAATCTAAGTCCCTGGTTTTCAATGTCTGATTTTACAGTTCTGACCAATAATGATCCCTAAATACTTCTACAATATGTTGGGACCATTTCACCAGTCAAGTCCATTCATCCGGCAACCGCTTATCCCGTTAGAGGTCACAGAGGTCCTGAATTTCCCTCCAGGGATTAATAAAGGTTCATCTTATCTTATCTTAATACCACACCCTCTGTCCTTTACAGAGCAACCCTCTCATCGGATAAGGAAAAGAAAAAAAAAACTTTTGAAAGGGAAAAAGAAAAAATGGAAGAAGCACTATCAAATCGTTGAGCAGTTGAGAGCTTACGAAGATCAGACTGAAACTTTTTTCCATTTGAAAATAGCATCAGTTTGGTTTTGTCTGCATTTAACACCAACTTGAGTTAAATGAGACTGAGCCACATCAGAGTGGTTTCTACCATGACTGCTACATGTAAACCAGCTCTGACAGCATGCATCTTGATGTCAGGCTCATAGCCTGGTTCCAGATCTCTGAATCACCACCCTTGACTCCTATGTTTTGTAAGCAAAAAATTGTGAAAACAAAATTACTTCTCAGATGAAGTGTATTTATAATATTCATAGCATACATATAGGTAATAAGTGTCTATTGGTGTCTGTGTCCTCAGGTAAGCCGTGACGAGCTGGACTGGAGTGCTAATGAACTGAGGAACTGTCTGAGGGCCATCGACTGGGACCTGGAGGACCTCAGTGAAACCATCAGTATCCTTGAAACAGAAAAATCTCTTTCCGTCATTATCCACACAACCCGCATCTTCACATGACCGACCGTATTTTTGAAACAAACAGATGCTTTGTGTCTCTCGCCCACTCTTTCCTTTTAACCCTTCACTTCCTCAAAAGCTGTATTAACCTTCTGATCCAGGAGGGGGGCAGTTATTGTTCCTGGGGGCCACATGAGAACCCAGATTGTTGCCAGGGGCCAAACAAATACTGTCAGAAGTGACCTCTATTTATCACTATAGGAAACATACTGGACACTGATTGTTCAGCATTTATTCTACTGAAAATCCTCCAAACAGCAGATTATTAAGAAAACACTTATTTAACATTTAACTTAACATTAACCCTTCCCTCTCCTCCTGTGGTTCCTCTCTGCTTTAGTATCTCAGCCAGCAGCCCCTCGGCTGTCCTCTCCTTCTCATCTCCAGACAGCTTTCTGGATCTTTCTGCAGGTTCTGTCTCAAAGTGACGTTCTAGTTGTTTTCTTTGAATTCAGACATGTTTGTTGCAAACTAAGCTCACAGCTTTTACTTATCAGTCCATGACTTATTATAGACGTGCAGCCTCAGCAGGTGACGCTGCTTCAAACATCACTCACATCACTTTACATCAGTGTCAAGTGTGACAAGAGGAAGCACACTAACAATACACCAGCATTTCAAAACAAAAGCTGTTTTGTTTAAGTTTTTTTCAGTTTCATAATTAAAATTGTGTGTTTTTCAGGCTGGGCAGAACCATCATGAGGGCCGGTTCTGGCCTGCTGGCTGTATAATGCCCAGGTCTGCTCTAAAGACTAGAACCATTTTACTTACATGATAATTAAGCAAATATCAGAGCTATAAAAAGACCCACTCAGTAGGTAGGAACATGTCAGAAACTTATTTTTAACAGATCAGAGGAAGGAACAAAATCTGCTTCCATTCAATGGTTGAACTTCTTAATTAGCTGTGGCTGATGACTATGATTATTATGTATTATATCAGAAGATTTTTGTTTTGTTTTTTCAACATTATGGACACTTTTATTTAACACAGCAGTTTCCTGATAAACTTTCTCTACTTTTTATTAGTGTTTTCTTGTTCAAACCTATTTTGACTCCTTAAATTGTGTTACCTGTTGTCAGTGCATGAAAACGTGTT